>JAULBZ010002728.1:0-18063 GCA_032360805.1 Neoturris breviconis | reverse complement strand
GCCTCCCCCCCCCCCCCCCCCCCCAAGCCAAAACCAGGCGTGAACGTATCAGTAGACCAGTAGAGTAGAAAATTACTGCCTATGATTGCACACACATTGACGGATTAAAGTAGCTATTATAATTTCTAGATGTCCTTTCCTTTTCTTCTGTACTCTTCTGTCCAATATAGCTAGCTATACACAATACCTGTACCTGTGCTGTGAGTACGCTTTTCAAGCCTCAGCTTTTTAACACTTCTTCTCCATTTTCAATTTTGAACTGACGTCACTAGAAGCCATTTTCTCGCATTTGCTTTTCATACTTTATAAGCCATACTCCAAAATGACATCTTCTTATTTATAATTTGTAAATCGGGACACAAGACCGGACCCAAACAAATTAAACCCCAGACTATTTTGATCGAACAACGCATTTTTTCCGAGGCTTGGGAGGACAAATAACTCTTTCGACTTTCTAGCATTCTTAATGAAGGGGGGAAGGGGGGGGGGGGGGCGGGAGAGAGAGAATACCTTATACATTTAGATGGAATCTCTGAAATGTTCCCTGCTGTTATGTAGAGCTAGTAGATTTAGATTTAGTATAAAAACATCCAGTTCTACAATTAGCCACCTTGATACCTTTGATACCTTTAATAAATGTTTTCACCATCTAGGCTTCGTCTTCGTCGTTGACGCCGGCGGCAATACCTGCAGAGTGATCTAAATGAAAATCGCGAGAAGCAGGAGGAGCTTGTGTTAGTATGTGCACAATAAGGCTGTTTGTTTTGGCATTTCTTTGTGCCGAATATCCTAGAAGTGATGGTTCATCAGTGATTTTAATTAAAAACTTGTCTAGTTGAGCTTTAAAAGAGTCGACTTTGGTTCCAGAATGGTCTCGTAGTTGTCTTGGAAGTACATTAAAGAGTCTAGGACCAATGTGACTGAGGCTCCCTTACATTTTTGTTTGGAGCGATTTTGGTATATTAGGGAGGACTTCAGGGATGTTGCAAAGTCTTCCACGACGCAGTGAGTGATATGATGATATTGTTGGGCAATCGTGGGTACCAAAGTCAGGTGCCAAACCTTCCAATATTTTCCATATATATATAATTTGGTATCTCTCCCTTCGACGCTGAAGTAAATACATCTTAATTCATGCTAGGCATTCCTAGTAATCTTTACCCTTTGAGCCAGACATTTTGCACGGGTAGCTCCACTGAATAGCTTCAAGTGAACATATATCACTCTGTTTGTATGGACTCCATAGTAGAATGTAAAATGTAGAATGTAAACATGGTGGCAAGACCTTTGTAATTAACAGCGGTTAAGGAACATAACCTTCTATTAATATATGTGAGGCAGCGAGAATAAAAGCCTGGCATTAGATGTCTCAAGTTTATTCATTTGGTAATGGCATTCTAGGCAATATTACAAGACTGCTGGTCAATTTTCTTCGATTTTGTCGACTTACAAGTCCGAGTATCAGCGAAAAAGGGATTTTTTTCAAAAGTGGATTTTTTAATTCCACTGTATGATGTTTTGACCACATCCACCTAAATATTGAGGAAAAAAGTTAAATATATAGTTGGGTTTGAATTTGACCACAGTCACATTTGAACAAGTTTTTACCCACTTTCCTTGCTTTAGTACCATCAGATTCTGTAGTATCGATATTATTTTCTTTCAGAACTACATAAGGTGTATACATAAGTCGAGGGGTGATTTTTTTTGCTAAAAATGATATCTTAAAAGTTTGACTTATATATATGCGCCGTAATATGGTAATGTGTAATATCAATACATTTTATAAAGTTTTAATTGAATTATATTATTATGTAGTTTATAAATTATACATAATGCTATGAAGTATATATAATGTGTGTATCCAATTATGTATCCACTGTGGAGTAGTGACTTTCAAGCATTACTTCAGGCTATGATATGAAATTTCACTGCTCTTCTCCACAGTGATGTAATGTAATTATGTGTTAATAAAGATTTTCCAATTCTTTATTTGATCTCAAACTTTATCAACTTAAGGGCATGAAATCCTAATGTCATGTAAAATTTGGGTGTTTATCCTGGATATGAAATTTCACTACTTTCCTCCACAGTGACTTGACATAATTTTACCTTGATAATGGTGTTCCAATTGTTTATTTTACCTACTGTAAACTCTACCATCTTAATAAAGACATATTTCAAACACTATGTGTACGCAAATCATATTTATGTGCTTAGGTTTAACTTTCAGTTGGTTTGGTGAGTTACTTTTAACCTTTGATTTGTATATATCGAAGAGTAACTCTCAATTTGTCCAGACGATCCATTTGGGCAAGTGAGACATGACATTTTAATAATCACTTATCTGATTCAACTCTCACCTGCCACAGACGTTCAGGCAAGCGCTTAAGATACACAACTGAACGGAGATTTGTTTCAAAGACAAAGATAGTTTGTTGTTGCAAGCCAGAGAATCATAGGGGAAGAGTGTTGAATCAACGATCTTCAATTGATTGGTTTCTTTGTACCGAAGAAACCAATCAATGGCAAGCTCGTTGACTCTTCATCATAGACTTTCTTTATAAAATTTATTGATTTTGACTTCTTAAAATATCTGCTTTGTGAAACGAATTTTGGAGATGGCTCCTTAGAAGAATATGGAGCGATTCTAATGTAAGTGAACATAGGGCCTATTTGTTTTTTAGTTTTCTGCATGCAGTAGATGCAGAAAATGCTGCAGTTGTTATTTCTTGGGTCTTTTCACTGCATTTTCTACATGCAAGTTGTTTGTTGCAAGATGTAAATAATGCAATGTTTCTTACCTTTCTGAGCTAAACACAAGCTTGCATCCATTTTTTTCCTATCAAAATTTTCCAGAATTTGCAGAAAAAAATCACAAATTATGCAAATGCAAAGAAAAGAAATATGCGTAAAAAAATGGCAGCTAATTTATGCTGATATGGCACTTTATTATTGTTTATATTGGGTGCCACATCAATTTTGTTTGTCGGCATAATTACAACATAACTGTATAATTATTGCTGACAGCATCGAGTTTGATTGGTGCTGCATATTTGCAAATTCTAGTGCACTGAAAAGCAGCGACTGGACTTGCTGCAAAGTTTGCAAGTGTTGCATGCAGAACTTTGACTAAACGAATGGGCCCATAATGGTTAGCTTCTGTAAGTGAGCAGCAATACAGCTGGCCTACGGCCTGATATAAACAAGTGACGGTTGTATCAAGGCTACAATACCAACACTGTTGATGTTGATGGTGTAAATCAATTTACACCATCAACTTTAAAGAATTTGAAAAAAAATTATATAATACTATTTATTTATTTTTGTGGTCTATAGTTCATTAAAATGGATGACTTAGTTGGAACATGGTCATTGGTGTCTCGTGGTAAAAATTTTGATGAATTTTTGAAATGTAGAGAAGCTAGTTGGTTTTTACGAACAATAATTGCTAATTTCTCTGCAGATGTGGAGTACTCATTGTCTGATGATCGTTCAATGTTTACAAAAAAGACAATATCAGCATATAAAACTTCAGTATATCCTATTCCGACTAGTGGAGAGTTTATACCTGAGAAGACATTATCAGGAAAGCCTGAAATTGGTCGTATTATGGAGACTAGTGGTAGAAAAGTTATTCAAGAAATGCGATTTCAAGAAGATGACCATGTTGCCGCAGTTATTGAACATCATGTAATAGACAATAAACTTCATATTAAATTAAAATGTAAAGATATTGTTTGTGATGAGGTTTATGCTAGAAAAGATATTTAATTTTTGTGGTGCTCAATGTATATGTATCTATGGCATTACACTTGAATAAGACATTTCAAAATGGAAGAAGTTTTGCAGTATTAAAGCTCCTCCCAGTAAATATTTGCTCTAATATTTCGAACGCAATTTTAAAAAGCTAAAAACAATGGTGGAAATATGAGTACACTGTGGATGAGTGGTTTTGAGCATACAGTAGCTTCAGGCTACAAAGACTGATGCTATGCTCAAACGCCCCTCCTCCACATTGATCATTTATTTTTTGGCCACTGAGAAGCAATCTTCTACTGGATTGGTTTCTTCATAACACTCTTCTTTTGTAGTTTTATTTTGCAAAATTTACTTTTTAAATCCATCAAAAGAAATGTTTTTGAAAATTAATTAAAGATGGTCCCTTAAAAAAAAATTACCTTATTGGTACTAATTTTTTAATATTCATCCATTCACGGCGCCCATCTATGAAAAACAAATACACTCGTTTTTAGAGTGGCTAAAGCACGTTAGAGTGGCAAATGCAAGACAATGGCTAAATTAATTTTGAAACCATAATTTAGTTTGTATTAATCTTTGTGTTCATGTACATCATTTTGCGTGTAATTTCTGTACTAACTTTTTTGTAATAACAGCTTGTTGTGCGAATGCATGAAAATATGTATTATTTTATTATCAGTTGTAAAGTTTTATCCGGTAAATATGATATAAGAAATAGTCTTATTTTTTGCCCACCAAACAAAATATGGGTTCTTACTATCACTTAGCAGCTGGTGTCAGTGGTGCACCACCACGTTCCTGAAGTGCTAACATTTTTCTGGCAAAAAGAGACAGAATGCCTTTTTACTCCAATTGACCGAAAAGGTGTGGTACCATCTCGAAATTTGGTCTTGATATTCTAGGCAAATATTTTTTGTAGTAACATTTTTCAATTTGGTCGGGAATGAGTATGGTGTTTGCGAGTGTATAAATCGAATTCATGTACTGTATAAGTCAAACAGTGACTTTGATAAACCTGGTGTATAAGACAACCCCAAAACAACATTACTTCTTTATGTACTTGTTAATTCCGAGCTGAATGAAGGCATCAAATTTTCTGGAAGATAAAACTTTGATCATCTCCATAGACATTTTGCTGTGACTGTCGTAGGGTTTTGCTTTCTGTTTGTGATTCCATGTCAACAAACACAGAAAATATTAAAGTTTTAGCACAGTGTACTCTGTATGTCATAATATTCACATGGAGTCAGCATATCTCACACTCCTTTTGTACCTTGCATTTCATACTGGCATGAGTGCACTTTAAAAATATATATCGCCGGTCCACACCGAGTTGGCATTCAAGTGTAAAGGCTTAATTATAGCATTAATGCAACATATTAAATTACTGTAGTATTGCTAGTTTGAAAAATTATAACAAACCATGCATGGCTTGTGCTTTTGCTACTCTGGCAAAAGTTACAATTAAGGTTGACCTGGTGTAGTTGATACCAGAGTTTTAGAGTTAAAATAATGGTTTAAAATCTTGTCTTATACCGGCAAGTACGGTATTCAAGCTAATATCATACCCATATGGTAAGAGAAATAGAGACTTTTTGTCATTTTCTATGGAGATTTGATCACATTCAAACAAATATAATATCTAAGGGGAAAGCTTTCTTCTTCAACTTTTGGAAAAAGCCATGTGAATATTAAACTGTAATTAAAGGTAATTTTATGCATATGGCTAATATAAATAAGGCAAAAGTAATTTCATAAAACAATTTATATATCACATACATATATATATATATATGACCTATATACATATGGCCAGAAACGCTATTATAGCACATTCTCTACTTTATAAGCATACATACAAATTAATACATCACCATGACAATATAGGAGCACTCTGCATTCTTTTCTTTTATAAGGGAGAAAATATCGCGAGTATAAAACTTTCCGCGAATAGGTTAATTTAAAATATTTGTCATCAAATTTTAGGATCAATTACGAAATTGTAACTTGCTGTAAATTTTGTTTAGACTTCATTCTAACCAACATTAACAAACTCCCGAGCACTATTTAAGACCACCTGTCTTTTCTCTCCCATGTTATACTGTAAGGGGATAAATTTTAGGGAGAGTTAAATTTTGCGAACTTGAAAATTTGCAAAATGCAAATGCAAAATTTTGGAAAAGCTTACGAATAAAGGATTTTGGAAAAGTTTCACAAGGATAAACTTTTGCGCATTGCCTTGGGTGAAAAGTTTTACAGGCTAAAATGTGTAAAATTGCAAAAAGTTTCTCGCAAAAGTTTCTCCCTTTCTCCCTTTAAAGTACCCAGTACTATGGTGTATTACGTATGTGAATCAATTTCATATGGTAGGTTTAACTATCGCTCGGTTTAGCGGGTGTTTTTTAACACCCAGTTTATTTTTAAGTTCTTTTAAGTCCTTTACTGTTCTATCTCCTCCACATGTTTATATGCTCTCATTTTAAACACTGATATATTGCTTAGTAGTCAAAGTAAGAGCAAATAATCTCTGTGGAGGAGCGATCTTAGCATATTTTTGAGTATGGCCTGAAGCCATGCTCAAAAATCCCTTCTCTACAGTGATGAATTACTCCTATTTCAACAACCGATGCTACTCTCTAGATTATAGTAACTTGATATATAAACTTGGAAATTTGAAAATGGATGCAAATATTCAACCTAAAAAAATTGTGAATCAAATGCTTGGTCGGGTAAATATTTACATATATATATATAGGGTTTTTTTAATGAGTATATATCGTATAGACTGTTGCCTTAGTTTTGGCAACTGCATATTTTCACAAATTTACTTTTGTTACATTGTGTGAATATTTTTTTTTGCAAGTTAACCGATTTTCAATTTTTTTTGTATGTACTTATTTTTACAAGAATTATTTATATAAAATGATCTTATTTCCCAGCAACGTTTTCTGAAAAATAACAAGGTTGCAATAAACAGTGGAATTTTGCACAGAGGCCAATTTTTTTTCTCCTTGGTTGTCTGAGGCTGCAACATTAAAAAATTGTTTAGCTGTGGTCTTTCAAGTGAAATTGACCCAGGCTTGCCACCTGTACGTCGGCGACTAATGTTCCCATACAATTTTCTTATTGTCTGTAGTACTATAATTTCACTTCAACTTTACCCGCATCATATTCAGTATATCGCAGGAGCCAGATGGCAGATGTTCCCATTAAAAAACATCTTCTCGTGACCTGCTGCAGCCACTACCACCAGCTGTTACGGTTATGGAAACTTGAGGCCTAATCTACTATGATAAAATATCTTGACCTATTAGAAATGTTATTTTGGATTTTACATATAATGCTAAACAATATTACGCACTTCAGGATACCCGGATAAAAGGATAGTTTCGTTATCTGTATATGAGGGTACAGCATGGTCGAAATAAGAGTAAATAATCACTGTGGAGGATTGGCTTTTGAGCATAGCTTTAGGCTTAGTAGCCTGAAGCTATGCTCAAAAATCACTCATATACTGTGATTATTTGCTCTTATTGCGACCACTGTGCAGTATTATATGATACAATACCAGTCAGGTTTTATTTATGATTTTGTTTTGTCCCATGCATACAATGACTCTTTATTTATAAAGCATTTCTTATATTTTTTAGGATGGTGTTTTGTATTTTGAAGTTGTATGGAAAAACAACTGGATCCCATTGCAGCAGGCATTAACAGTCTGTGGAAGCACAATGATTAATGAGTTCCATCAGGTAAAACATATCTTTGACATTGTATTGAACCTTATTCCATGTATTGAATATGTAGAAAATACTTATTATGGGCGTTCTATAGCCTATATAGCCTATGTACCTGTAGCCTATATGCACATAGCATATTTTTATAACCTACAGTATTCTCTATTTTGTAAGCCTATAATTTAATACATTATAAATTATAATACCATGGCAACATAGGAACATTGTGGTATTACATAGTGTATACATAGTACTATGTGCTGTATAATGTATGTCATTTTAATGTGGTACGTTTATCTTTTGCTTGGTTTGGGCAAAAACTTGTTCAAAGTCAACAGTAGCTTGAACAACGTCGAACGACTAAGATTTTCCAAAATGTTACATTCTGTGTTCAATCGTTTCTAAGCCACCAATTATTACTCTAGACTAAGGAAGATAATTCATAAACAGGTCTCGAAGAATGACAATAATTTAATATTGATAGATATGTGGGGAGAAAAGATATACAACACCAGTAATCACATAGAAGTCTAAACAAAATCTATATAAGAAGTTACAATTTATAGTTTCTTAATTACCGTATCGAGGAGGGCGCTTATTGAATCAATAAAACTTAATCGAGGCATTACGGTAATCCTATAAATTGATTTGAGAAAATTTTTAAAGTACCCATTTATGAAAGTTTATATGCACAAAGTTTTCTTAATTGACCATTCGCAAATGTTTATCCTCATAAAATTTCCTACTCGGATGGACCATCCGCAAAAGTTTATGCTTGTGAAATTAAAAAAAAATGGGAGAGGTTCCATTTCCAAAAGTTTCTCCTTGCGAAAGTTTCTTTCGTTAAAGTATTATTAGCCCGCTACCAAACAAAGTTTTAGATGGGCTATTGCTATCACTTTACGTCTACGGAGGTGTCCTACATTTCTTAATAGACCATGCTCACGAAGTACTAAACATTTTGAAACTCGGTACCAGCATTTGTGGTGATGTTCTAGAAGTGCTTGCTAAAATCTTTTCGATTTCGTCGAAAAGGGTCTAAATTGCATTTTTAATAACAGATGATGTCTTCACTTATTTTATCAACTTAATAAATTAAGTTTAAGTATTAAATGCATTTTATAAGTATTAAATGCATGGCATGGTTTCTATATGCCTATATACTACTATATATACATACATGCATACGTACATACATGTACATATATACATGCAATAGTATGTATGATCAAGGCATATCCTATACTATACATAATAGTCTGAGTAGCCTATACAGTGTAACATATACCAAGTCATTAACATATGTGTATTTTTACATATGTGTAAATTTCGCTACTCTTCTCCACAGTGGTTTAATATAATTTTACCTTGATAAAGGTGTTCCAATCGTTTATTTGACCTGAAACTTTATTAACTTAATAAGAAATGAAATCCTAATGCCGTGTAAAATATGGGTGTTTATCCTTGATATTAAATTTCACTACTCTCCTACACAGTGGCCTGACATAATTTTACCTTGAGAATTTCTAACACTGTATGATGTGTGTATGCAACATATATTTATGTGCTTAGGTTTAATTTTCACTTGGTTTGGTGGACTACTTTCAATACCGTACCTTTGATTTAATCTTTTAGGAACATGGTTTAGGTCCTGCTCACGAGAAAACTGTATCAATTAATTCTAAACCGAGTGCTATTAACCAAAACACTGGAAGTAAACTATCAAGTCGCATTGGTTCACATGTAAAAAACCCAGCACATTTTTTAAATTCACCAGATAAAAATAATATAAACACTGTGACATCAAAAAGCATGAAACTTAATGTACCCTTAAGTTCCGCAACTTCGAATGTACTATCAAGTACAGAACGTATTTCATCAGTATCTCATATACCAATAAAGAAGTTTTATCAAACCGATACTCCAATATGCACGACAGTTACTCATTGTTCTTCACGTGAGCTGAATAAACATTTGGAAGAGATAGTTACCCATTCTCACACAGTAACTTCTTGTAAGAACAATGCCTCCCAACATAAAGAATCTAGTACTTACACTTCACATGATAACCATTCTCACACAGTAACTTCTTGTAAGAACAACGCCTCGCAACATAAAGAATCTAGTACTAACACTTCACATGATATCCATTCTCACACAGTAACTTCTTGTAAAAACAATGCCTCTCACCATAAGGTATCTAGTACTAATTCTTCGCGTGATACTATTATATCTGTTCCTAAAACATTACTTAACGACATTTCTCGAAGTAGTTCATTGACTAATAAAAAATCTTCGGCAACTATCAATGCATACTCGAATATAAAGGAAGCCATTTCATCATCAGCGCTTGTCAGTGGTTGTAACACAAGACAATTAAACGTTCAACTGGGAAATGCAAGTGAAGCTAGTAGTGCTGCTCCATGTAAAACTTCAAAAACTACACAGAGTTCAAGTACGACCACCATAAAATCAAAAACTAAACATAATGCAAGTAAGGAACCCTTTCACAATGTTTCAGACAGTAGTGGTCAACAAAACATTCAGCAACACTATCATCAACAATTAACTGGAAACACATCATGTCATATTCATGTCTCAAGTACTCATACACAACACTTATTTCAAAACGCAGTTGTTATGTCGTCATCGCAAAACATACAAACAAATACACATCAATCAAATCAATCTGTACTGCGATCTCTACCAGTTGGTTACAGTAATATACATCATTCGATGCGACCAATCATCACTGATAGTTTACAATGGCGTACAAGCATAACTGAAAATACACAAGGTGTTAGGCAGCATATTTTTGAATCAGCGCCACGTCAGCCACGGGGTCCTCAAGAAGTTGGGTGGCCTCGACAGTTTCCCCAAGGTGCAAAACAAGGTCAACTTCTGAACATAGTAGAATGGCAAAGACTTCCAGACATGGTCAAATACCAACATATACAACATATGCGTCATGTAAGACAACCAGAACATTTGCCACAACTTCAAGCTGTCAGTCAATCACAACAACAAATACTACGGCCTTTTTCTGAACCAAATAATTTCAACAAACTATCTGCACCCATACCGAATTATCCAAGAATCTGCAGTGTTTCATCAGTTCAACCAAGTTTGAATCAAATTAATACTATACATTCATCTTTGAATAACTCTATTTCTACAGTTGTACCGTCTATGAATAATCTACCATCTAGTAATGTTAAAATATCTATAAGTAATAGCCAACCTGAATTAACTACTTCATTGGTATACAATGATCTTTATCATCAACCGCACACTTCATCAAGCACTACACTAAACAATAAAAAATCTGTTATTACAACATCACTGGCAACTCCATCTAAAGAGCAACTACATATTAATACATCTTTTCAAACTCCACCAAACACCGCTTCTGCTAGTTCATCAGTTTCCACGTCACTAGGAATCATGTCTAACAGTTGTTTACCTGTTTTAACCAGCTCCCATCCACAGATGGTCATAACAAAGACTAATACATATCCACAGAACATAGAGATTAATATGTCAACTTTAAGACCTGTAGTTTCGGCTATTCGACCAACATCTGAAGTTCAAAAGTTCACAATACCACCATTAATACCAGTTCCACCAGCACTAAATCCTACTACATCTGCAACTGTGAGCACATCGATATCACAACCATTTTTGTCAACTGGATCGCCAACAAAGTTAAATCAATCAGAAACAACTATATCAAACCAACTTCAAAATCAACATTTGGTACTGTCACCAACAAAACAGTCACCTGTAAAGTTCTCATGGAATTCATTATCGTCTGGAATACAAAAAGCTATGATTGAAAAAATCAAATCTCCACCTGCAACTACCCAGACTGATCCTGTTCTTCTTAAAGATGTTTATAAAACTCAACAGCCAAATTTAACTTTTACATTTGCTTCTGGAATTGTTAAAAGAAAAAATCCCACCATTACTGCTGAGACTGTTGCCAAAACAAGTTCTGTTAAAGCTATTGTTCCTTCTTGTACAGTTACTTCAGCTGTTGATAAAAACAAGTTAATATCATCAACTTTACCAAAAGCTACTGTTATTAAACCACAAAGCTCAGTTGCTTCTCCACTAGTGATAACTGCTGCAACCACATACACTGCCAGCACCACTAGCAGCAGTACCACCACCAGAACTGGTTCAACTACCACAACAACAACCAGTGTTATAAGAACTAATACATCACCTGTTACCACTGAAACAATCACCCCCAACTATGGACCAACTGATTCTGCCTCTAATCCAAAGATTATTGCCACCAATTCTATCCCAATTGGAAATGACTTGTATTGTATATATTGTGATAGAAATTTCATGCACAGGAGACAATTTCGATTCCACTTACAGACATATTGCAAGCGTAACAGTAGTTCAGAAATACCAACTAATCAAATGTATCCAAGTAATGAAGATTTGGATAATCTGCCACACGGCTTGCCAAGTAATAAACAAGTAAGAAAGCCTTCGAAATCCGATTTGACAAAACAAGAAACTTCAGATAATATCGCTCAACCTGCAAATGTTACAAATGTTTCAGATACAAAAGGTGTCGTCACCGAGAAATTGCAAAAGAAAAAACGCAATAAAAAGGACGCAATAAAAAGAATTTCGAACAATACACCAAAACTCGATGCATCAAATCGTAAAAGTTTGAAGCATGATATGAAGAATTCTGAGATATGGAAAGCTGATAAAGTGTCAAATAAATCGGATTTTTTGAAGCCTAGTCCTAAATCAAAGGCTATTATACCTGCTCAATCGATAGATGGAAAGGAAATAATTCCTAGTCTCAAGCTTGTTACTCCCGAAACATCTCGTATTGACTTTTCCGTTACGTCACCACTTGATAATCAGCCGATTCTTCCTATCACCGGTTTTGATGAATTATTGAATAATGATAATGTTTTTGATGTACCGTTCAAAGATTTGGTTAGTTCACCTATACCCAGCAAAGAAAGGACAGAGGAAGATTTCCCGAAATCGAAAACCAATAGATCTATATTTGCAAATAAGCATATCAGTGTCAATGACAATGATGTTAAAAATAACAAAGTTGAGAACTGTGATTCTGGGACCAGAGAGCAAAATTTCCTAAACAATGAACAATCTATTGGTAAGCAGTCAAATCAATGTTTAGATATTAACACTGGCAATGTTATACCTTTGGTTAATCAAGCAAATGAGTTACCACCTGCATATATGAGAAGAAAAACTCCTTTACTAGCAAGTAAGCTTCTTGATGACTTCGATAGCCCTGTTTCTTCAATTGCATATGACTTACCAGAAGGAACTGACTCTGTAAATCATGATGAAAATGTTTTTAAAGACAATAGCGATGCAATGCGGTTAGATGTACAATCCTTTTCTCCACCACTAACAACAATTCATCATAACGACTCGGGAAGCCCAGCATCATCTATTGCTTATGATTTGCCGGAAGATACGCCATACTGTGTAGATGGATATTTTGGAGAATCTTCTTCGTATTTTGTTGAAAATAAAGTAGACAATGATGGCACAGAGTGTTGTTTTGATGCTGCAAGTAAGAAGACAAAGCATAAAAATTCTTCAAAAAAACAGAAAAACAAGCAAGGCGAACGTAAAAAACTAAAAAGCCGACGTGGAAAGCACCAAAAAAATACCCAGTTGTCTAAAAGCATTGGTGGAAAGGAAGATCTTGATAATAATTT
Source organism: Neoturris breviconis (assembly GCA_032360805.1). Lineage (NCBI taxonomy): Eukaryota > Metazoa > Cnidaria > Hydrozoa > Anthoathecata > Pandeidae > Neoturris > Neoturris breviconis. The sequence goes on along the minus strand of JAULBZ010002728.1, from coordinate 4,832 downwards.
AAAGGTTGAAAACAAAATTAATGACAAAATTACTAAAAACTCGAAAGTAAATGCCAAGTTCTATAAAAAAACAAATAAATCTACGAGCAAGACTTCATTAAAGAAAAAGAAGAAGCTACAACGTTTAGAAATGGAAGACAAAGTTTTTGACGCAGAAATTCATGTTGATGAAGTACAACCTGATTTGATTCTTGGTAAGCGAAAACGTGAAAAATCGGCACTATATTGTAAGGACGAGTATAATTTAACTGAAGGTAGTAGGCAACTGAAACATGAAAGTCAGACAGAAAGTCAAACAGAAATGCACATGGAGGCAAAGGATGGTAAAGTGAATAACAGTATTATGAAACTTTCAAACATTGAAGACAACAATAAAGGTCAAAAGCTAACTGTGAATGTTGCGGCTAACAAGAAAAATGACGACTTTCCTTCGGACAAGTCTGAAACTATAAAAATGAAGAAACAAAAAAAGAAAGGAAGGAAGAATGCCAAAATTGATGAGATTTTCAGTAAACGTAATCAACTAATTCCTACTGGTACCCATGTAGAAGCAATTCTTTTTCATGACCAACCTACAACTGGTGCAAATCAAAACGAATTTGAAAGCCATGCGACCTTGGATGAACCTGTGATTAAGCGAAGAAAACGTAATGTTTCTAAAAAAGTAAAACTGAAATCTGATAAGCATGAATGTGACAATTTATTCGATATTCAAGCACAACAACATGTTGAGGAACTGAACGCTCATTTAAGCCAAACATTAAATGATTCTGAAGGTAGTTTGAATTTAAGTTTAGCTGATATAGAAGAAACATATGCCGATGATAATTCTATAGTAGATAAACTAGATTTTGTTAAACCACCAAATAAAACAGTTAAAACAAAAAAGCTGAAACAAACACAGGATGATGTTTCCTTCTCAACAAGCAAACAAAAGCAAGATAATCTTTCCTCTATAAGCAATTCAAGAAAATCAAAACAAGATGATCTATTTCATAGAGGGAAAATTGAAAAAAAACAGAAAACGGATGATATATTTCCTGGAATTGAATGGGATCACAAATTTCATACAAGCAAGGCAAAACAACTGAATAATACTTTAGATACCAAACAATCGAATCGACAAACATATGAAAAAAATGACATAATGCCATCATATCCCACAGTGAAGAATCTTTCTGTTAATAAAAAAGATTCAGTTGATCTAAAATCTCCTCCAGTAGCTATCCATGGTAGTAAAGAAGCGGAAATTTGTTTTACTGAGCTTGTGACAAAACTGAATAACATTCAAAGTAAATCCAGTAGTTCAGCAAATGATATGTCCAGTGCTGATATAAAAAATAAACGAGTCAAATCTGTTAAACACAAAAGGAAGAAGAAACTAAATAGAGACGTTTTAGATACAATACCATCTTCGCCAGAAGATAATACTAATTCAAAACAAACCAAAACAGACGTTACTAAGTGTAAACTTAGCACTGATTCAACTACTGCTTTTAAAAATACAATACCAGCGACAGTTATGAACCTAACTGAATCTGTGCGACCACGAAAATCTTCAAGTAGAGTTCGAAGTTTTTCAGAGCATGATAAAAACCAAACAGATCTGGACGATCTGCCTCCGAAACCGAAATATGCCTGGTTGTTTGATGATAATTTTACAATGCTTTCTTCTACACGAAAAGGAAGAGAATTTAAAAGTTTTTCTGTTGACGAATTAGCTGTAAAATACGAGTTTGTTAAACCAGATAAATCTTCCGACGAAACATTCAGAAGCGTTAACGTTATAGAAAAAGAAAATTACGAGAACGATAAAAATAAGAAAATGAAGAAAAGGGGATCTTACATCAAAGAACTAAATGAACTTGCCCCGATCCTTGCTAGTTTGACTGCTAACTCAAACGATGCTAGTTTGACTCCAAATACAAACAATATCAATCAGGTTACTGCTACTACAACTGCTAGCGATCAATCTAATTTCCAAAATGTTGTTTCCACTACTATTATAGCTTCTGTCATGCCAGCAGAAGCTCCACTATTGACAGTTCAATCAGAAATACATAGTATTCCAACGGATTTTGCAATGGATACTGAAATTACAGCGGCATCTGATCTGATTAAAACTTCAACCTGTAAAGACGCATCCCATGTTGATTTTAGAGTGAGTTGTGCAGCTGATGCTTCAACTTTAACAGTACCTTCTTCATATGCACCTGTAGATTATACATCAACTCATATGCACAAATTGACACATCTGGAATCTCTGACTACCTTACACAATGAAACAATCGTAACAACTTCAACAAGTTATACAGCTGGTGGAAACAAGTTTATTATGAAAGACTTAACAGAACATTCTGAGAAGCAAGGTGAAACAATTAATTTGCGTGAGGACGCTGCAAATACGTTGAATACATGTAGCAAGCAGAATAACATAACAGAGCATGGAAACCAGATAACGCAGATTGATGTACAAAATATACCATCGATTTATGAAATGAGTGAGCAAACTTCTAATGAAAGTCAGGTTCTAATTCAGGACACTACAACGCTATCGAATCTTAATTGCGTTGGTGAGAATCAGGTCGTAGTACAAGCATCTCAAATTCAAGATGATATGGGACAGATGGGATATAGCGAATGTTTGTTATCTAGTGATGATGAAAACAAGGTAGAATTGTTGAGAATATCAGAAGACTTTGTTGAAAGTAACCAATCAGAAGATGATATCCCAGTATTGTCATCACGTGTTCGAAAAAGAAAGACTATAGTATATTATGAAAACTCTATAAATCATCCAAATTTTTATGGTGTACCAAGGACACGACAGAATTTCAACGAAAACACTTGTTCGGCTGCTACAAGGTCATTTTTTCTGTCAGCATATCATACAAAGTGTTTTAAAGTTAAAGTGTTGAAATCTATGGAAGAACTGCAAGTAATACTGCAAGAGAGAGGATTGAATCTTTGCTGTTGAATTCATCAATGCTGTTAAATTTATCAAGAATTGTAAGTTAAAGATCTTGCAATTGGTTAGTTTATTCAGTTGTCGGAATAGAAAAATGGCTGCAGAGGAGTGATATTTAAGTATAAACTTCAGGCTCCAAATTCTGAATCTATTCTCAAAAGTCCCTCCTCCACAGTGAATATTCAATTTTACTTCGCTAAAAATCGTTGACATAACATTCTCTTTTATATTAATTCACTTAAATTTCGCGCAACTTTCATTTTCGAGCAAGGTCGCAGCGAAAATATACATTTTTCGCGCACTAACCGTGCGAAAAATAGATGTGTGAGGAAAAAGTTATTTATTACATGCATTGTGTCTTATTTAATGACTCTTTTCTTTAATTTCTTATGACTTCTATTAGGGTGCGTGAAAATTAAAGTTGCGCGAAATTAAAGTGAAATTCAAGATTCGTTGAACTTTTTTCTGGTGACTCGGGGTAACATTCTGGTTCATTTGGTCAATTTTTAGCTTGATACTATTTTTTCTGGGTTAAACCCTTTAACGACTGGGCTATAATTGGACTATACTTCGGCCAAGGAAATCCCAAAATCTTTCAATCCATTGTTATATGATGTCAAATTAAACTGTTACCGTTTACTCATTTCTTTCCCACAATACACTTCTTCACCATTTTAGTTTGTCATTTCATGCAAATGTATTGTGCTGAATGATGCTCTGTTCACATTGAGTTTCAATTCAAAGTATAATGAGTTTCGGATTTCCTTATAAGGAATTGGGTTTTTATTCATTATACCCCGACAGTTGTGTTAACTGATATTGTCGAATTAGCCTTTCTTCTTCGATAAAAATAATGGACCTATTCACAAATGCATGGAAATGAGGTGAGGCTGCTTAAAGTAGAATGTTTCAATGCAATAATTTCCTTTTTGTGCTGTGCATTGCAACAAGTTTCTACTTTAAGCAGATGACAGCTCGTTTTCATATATTTGTGAATAGGTCTATTAATTTGCTTGCGTCATAGAAGGTGTTATTTTGGGTACAGTTTTCAGCTGCAAAGAGTACTCAAAAGCACTCCTCTGCGTGTGATGTGATCCGAAAGTTATATCCAGCCTTCGTTATACGTACATAAAACAGCATACCAACCGCGAAGAAGTATCTAGTCACAGTGTTCGAAATAAGAGCAAATTATCACAGCGGAGGAGTGATTTTCGTGCATTGCTTTAGGCCAGAAAACCTGAAGCAATGCTCAATTTTGAGTTTTTAGCTGCAAAGCTGAACACAAAACAGTCCTATACAGATGATATCAACTGTTATTTTCATGCTTGAACGCCTAGAATATTTATCTTACCCAGTGGACCTGCTCAAAGTCAGCAGTAAAAACGTTAAAGACGTCTTTACTGCTGTCTTTTAACAGGTTTTTGCTCACTGGGTGTGTATGCTCCATTAGGAACATTCAAAGTTAGTTGTTATGGAGTAACTGTTATTTAGGTTTGGCGTATATTCTGCTATTTTAAAATTACTTAGGATTTTAAGCGAGGTTGTAAATTGTTTTCATCGTTACATCCTTGGTTACATAGAATTCAAATAATTGCAAGATCGGTGACTCGGTACCCTAGTGGGCAAAAAACTTGTTCAAAGTCAGCAGTAAAGACGCTAGAACAACGTCAGACTTTGAACAAGTTTTATGCTCACTGGGTAATGCTGATTCTTTTTTATTTAAAAGTTGTTGTTTTTTATTATTGTTTATTTAAGTTATTGATGAGCAATTCATACACTTGAGACAGTACCCAGCCGGCAATAACCTGTTCAAAGTCAGCAAAATAACGTTAGAACAACGTTCAAAGAACGTTGTTCTAACGTT
>JAULBZ010002727.1:0-18064 GCA_032360805.1 Neoturris breviconis | reverse complement strand
AAAATTGTAAACATTCTATAAAATTAAACAACTCCCCCCCCCCCCCCCCCTCCCCTAGAACAATGTTGTTGTGCAAGTTTGTGACATTCCATGGCGATTAACATTGTCATGGGGAGAGAGGTGGGACAACTTCTCAACACGTTGTCCAAGCCAAGGTTGTAGGTACGTATATCACCACTTATAATTACTAAAGTAAACAACTACCAACTGGGAAGAAACTTGTTAAAAGTCCGCAGTAAAGACGCTAAAACTACTTCGTTCGATCGATCTTGTAGCTACTTAATTCTTCGAAAAACCATTCCATCATGAGCTCATTGATAATGCAAACATAGGGTTAATAATTAAATCCTGTTTCACATTAACAAAGCAGACAATAGTTATACGCATGACATTTAATCACAATCTCGGGAGCATCAAATTTCTATTGCGCATGCGCATAAATCTTACGTCTGCTACACTCCAATGTGAAATATTACCTACCCGTTATAAAAGCTATAAAAGTTATCCGAAATATATAAGCTATATTTTTTTATTTTAGCGATCGAGTTTGAATCTCAACTTTGCAATGACGTTTTTAGTTCAAAATTTCCACGTGTTGCAACACAAAGACAGCCATGGAAATACTTTCGTGATTCAGTATATTACAAATTAAACTGCGAGTTACAAGAACAATCACAAAGAGCACGAAGAGATCTGATCACTTCAGAGAAGAAAAGAGATCGTCGAGCTGCAGGTCCAACACCAAATATAGGTAACTACCACATTATTGCTGAATACATTTGCGAGTAACTCCGTATATTGAGTGTGTATGGCTACATATGGTCATACACAGTTCATATATGGAGTTTTCTATGATAGTATCCAGTAGCCAATCACATTGTGTATTAGTCACTGTATAGATACATCAGAGCTTTCCCAAGAAGAGAGCAGTTCGTAACATAAGTATGAAAATTATATAGCATCAGTAGTAAGTAAACCATCTCACAATGATGCGTATCTACACAACCAAACAAACAAATAAAAACAACAAATTCCATGACGTAACACCCTTCTTCACAGACACTATTGAGTTTACTTTAACAACAGTCGAAACAGCGATGAAGAGTGGAAATTGAAAATATACTTTTTTTGTTAAAAAAAAACATGGACCATGGAGCACCGTATATCCATTTAATACCCGTTGAAACAATATATCCTGATATCAGATAGCTCAAAATTATGCCAATACTAACGCGCTTCTTTGTGTTATTGCAAGGTAATATACATAACTGCATGACATACGTTAGACATATATGAGTAGACACATGACATTTTATCGATGACGACGACGACGTCGAGTAGTTATGTGTCTACTGAATATGCTTAATGATAATACTCCCACATGCTTTCCCACGTTCTGTGATCCATGGATCCAAAATTAGAAAGAAGCATAGTTCAAGTTATTTTAAAGTTTATCCAGCAAGCTAAAGGTTAGGGTCTAAAAACAAATCTCGTAAGATTCAATCGATATTTATTTAACTTTTTGCTATATTTAGTGACAGTTACACATTCTTGATAGCAGTCTTACAGAACACGTGTATTTTAATGTATGTTTATCGATCTGGTCTAGCAACTCGACACACTCGTCCAATTTTCAGGATTAAATTTTACATCGCATACTGACATTGAAAGAAATACCGAGTAGCTCAATCTTTGGATTAATTTCTTGCTTATGTTTTTGTGAACTGTGAGACAAGCGAGGCTCAAACTGATAATTTAAAGGGTATGCACGTGACATCCCGACAGCACGTGATAGCTCGACCTCTAATCAATTTCGAAAAGTTGTTATCTTTAATAAACGTATTGATAATTAGGCAGTACTAAGGACCAGTTGCAGTATAATGTATAATAATATTAGTAATAACGCTCTTATCCCATCCTGACAATACCTTATGACTCCATCCAAAAGGCCCATGGACACTTCCATATCACCACATATTATAAGAGAAAATCTTACCTCTACAATAACGAAGTGTAGTCTCTTCTCTTATGGCCATGAATATACGTATTCCTCATCAAAGCGTGTACTGTATCCTGCTGGCACACGACGTCGGAGCAACGTCGAAACAACGTCAAAACGACGGGTATGGCTTCACTTCTTACGATATTGAATTTATATTTTAGTTTGATTAAGGAAAGAGCCAAAACTGCTTACCATCGTATATTGTCAGTGAATTCTGATTGGTTCAGTAAACCCAGGGTTTCAAATTTTGATGGGCTGTTAAAAAGTTTCACGTTTCAAATCGAAAACAATTAGCATAATTTTACCAGTCTCTTTGTTGACATTTGACAACTGAAATTAGAATGGAAAAATGTTATCTAGAACACTTTTAATCATAATTATAACAATGTGGAATATTTGCCATTAAATTTTTTTCGTGATGACGTCATCCGAAAAATGCTGACATCAGCAAAAAAAAAATTCTAAATTATTCTTTTCCTTATTGAAAACTAAAGCTACTCCATATTTAAATTTTATTTTCGTGCATAGTTATACAAGATAAACACTTTTAGAAACCTTCTACTCCCACCCAGCTTATTTAGAGTAAACAAATGTTTGGTGATAACGGTCAAATATTTCTTGGCGGCTGTAGCTCTCGTGTGGAACATTTTTGAATTCAAAACGAACGAAAACTTGATATACTTGGCTATGTATGCATTGCAATGATGAAGACTGCAGTCGTAGTTTTATCAGAATCGACAAAGTCGGAACTCAATCTAGAAATCGGAAGTTCTAGCATTTCGCCCCGCTTTGTGCTCTCCGTCACGACCTTTCCTTTCCAGAGCGACTGAAAGGCTAATTGCGATGCCGCTGTTATGATATTTACGTGTTCACACCGTTATCCTTTAACTTTGATAACCACAATAAAAAAATATTCTCCATTTTAAGACGGGTCGTAAAGAAATTGTCTTCCACAACCTAAATCCCAAGCCATAAATTGTATGAACCAATATATGTGAAAATGTGGACTAAACTTTAACCGCGATACACGGTTTTTGTTTTATAAGAAACAGTAGCTACGGAAATTCTTCAAAAAAAAATAAGAATAATAATTGGGTAAGTATCCACATCCACTACCGAAATTTAAAACAAGGAAGCAAATAAGTAGCAACTAACTTTCAAACAAGAAATAAACATGTAAGCAATAGCCTGAGTTCCAGTCCCTAACTACGACAAGTAGTACTACTACTTGTCGTAGTTAGGGACTGGAACTCAAGCTAGTAAGCAACTAATAACCATGTTTTTGCTGAAATATTAGCAACTTTTGTTTTGACCAAAATCTTGAGTTTTTTTATAAAAAACAACAACATGATGTATGTTATAATTTTACTATTTAGATCCATCGTGTGGTGCAGGTTATAAAAGAAACCACATACTACAAGGAAATACACTTGAGCTAACAGATTTAGAGGGTCAGCTTGTGTTCCCAAATGTTACTGGAAACTATTCAACAAATATGGTATGTGAATGGACAATTATTGTTGCACCTGCGTACGCTATAATGGTCATATTTGAGGAACTACATATGGAACACGATAAAGATTGTAAATTTGATTCCATATCATTTTACGACGGCACGAGTTCAGATCCTGAAAACTTTATTTCAAGCGTTTGTGGACAAGGTTTTCAAGCACCTATTCGATCAAAGAAACAGTATATGACAATCAGGTTTAAATCTGATAATGGAATTACTGGTCCAGGTTTTATCTTAAATTGGACTTTGATAGCTCCATTTGAAGAACGTAAGTTAATCTTTTTCTTATGTTTATCACGACATGAATACGGATGACCGTATACGATCCCGGATATATCTGTATAGTTTTGAACTGGGTGTTCCATGTATTGAGGTACGGAGGTAATCGCCGTGTAATATATAAGTTCGCCGTTTATTATATATAAGTTTCTATATTTCCAAACATGCACCATGTTAGCAATAATTAGATGTAGATCGGTGCAGACTTTGCATTAAACTTCAAAACTCCAAAGTTAAACGACGTTGAACGACGTTGTTCTAGCGTCTGTACTGCGGATTTTGAACAAGTTTTTGCCCACTTGGATTTACATCAGAACTGAAACTTATAAATCCAATCGCCCAAAAATCCATTGTCACGTGTTTATATTGTATTTTTATTGTCATGACTCAAAGGCGCACACACAAGTACTAAGAAACTCCTCGCAATGGATTAGTTTCTTTGTTTTAAGGAAATTAATACGTTGCGAATTCGTTTCGCGGGAACGAATAGTGGAAATTTGCCTTAAATCATTCTATTAAAAAACTAGGCTAATAATAAGAGAAGCTGTATACAGTATCTTGACATTGCCGTTGTCTTTTTTTAGACCCTGGGTTTGTCTTAACATCGACAATAGTTGTTGATCAAGTAGGTGATTTAAATGTTGATACTATGGATATTGCACCGGCAGACGAAGGAGATGTTGAGTATCAAATAAACGATAACTTTGTTCTAGCGTTGACCAATCCATCCACATGTCCTCTCAAAAGGTACGGTAAACGATAACTTTGTTCTTGCGTTGACCAATCCATCCACATGTCCTCTCAAAAGGTACGGTAACGATAACTTTGTTCTAGCGTTGACCAATCCATCAACATGTCCTCTCAAAAGGTACGGTTATATGGTTGGGGGAGGGGGAGGACCTTTTTACGAGGTAGTGGAATAGAGTGAAGGGGAAGACTATTTTTTACTACTAGTAATTAATATAAACATCTTATTTGGTATATTTGAGTATAAACGAAGTATTCCAAATATTAGACCTTCTAACAACCTAAAGATTCTAGAAACCATGTAGAAATAACATGAAAACACTTGTATGGAGTCATTCTCTGAAATAATTATTTTTGACTCGATGATTTTGTTTTGACTACTGGTAGCATTCTCTTTCTTCTTAGCAATTATTAATACGTTTTGACGTGAAACGATGCCCCTAGTGGGCACACGACGTCGGGTCAACGTCGAAGCAACGTCACGACATCGTTTCAACGTTGATCGAACGTCGCGTTTCTGCAAGGTCTTTTCTATATTCTTATTATGTTTTTTAGTGATGATATTACATGTTACTTTGAAACACAACCATACATTATCAGCAAACTTATTGCAACGGGTATCAGTCCGAATTACATACTACCAGATAATGCCATCGAAATTATATTTGACCACGCAATTGTAAGTACTCAATATTGGCTAATCAAGGTTTGATTCATTATGATTGAATTTGACAGTAAATAATGAGAGTAAGGAATCAGTAATTTTAATACCGCTATAAGAGCAAGTGCAAGTGTCCATTTTATTCTTTTCAAAAGTTTTACAGTAGCGTCAAGAGAAATCTCACTAGATACACGCCCGCCGTATTAATGTTGAAACATCTTATTCTTGATCGTAAGCCTCGTTTTCAAGCAGAAAGAATGCAAAATAATGAAATAATTTAATTTTTTTTACTTTTTTATTTCAGCAAACAGACTTGTTTCCTGATTTATATAATGCACCGCGGTACTGTGTCACGTGGAACTCATCAGTTAAGTAAGTATCTTTCTACACAAAAATCTGTCAAATATATCAGAAAACCCAGCCGGCCAAAACCTGTTCAAAGTCAGCAAAATAACGTTAGAACAACGTTCGCAGAACGTTGTTCTAACGTTATTTTTCTGACTTTGAACAGGTTTTTGGCGGCTGGGAAGTAAATCTAATCAATCACAAAATTAATAGAAATTCCTAATCTCTTCAAAATCTTCAAATGTAGACATCGTGTTGCACATATTGCGACGTCATCCTCTACATTGTGAGGGAGGTTGTGACGTCATCCTCTACACTGTGAAGGAGGTTGTGACGTCATCCTCTACATTGTAAAGGAGGTATTTGTGATACACTTGTACAACATATTGCTTGATGATTATAACACACAGTGTGAAAGACAAAATGTTTCGAATAACTCCATATATGATAATACACAGTCCATATATGGTAATACACACTCCATACGGAGTTTTTCAAAATTGTTCTTCAATGATGCGCAATAGGATATACTGTGAAATAATAAACAAAACGAAACGATTTACATAAACTTATACATACTGTCACTCCTACGAGTAACGATTTATACCTACCCCGTATTTCTCCGTAGATAAGCCCCCTCATTTTACAAACATTTTTTGAGGAAACAAGGAAAACACATCAATCGATGTTAGTTTAATACAATGGCAAAGCAAATACTGAATGAGAATTATCCATAACAAGTCGACTCTTTCAAGATTTCTCACAGATTGATTGAGGGGCTTTGTAAAAGAAACAAAACTTCCCTGCAAAGAAAAACTCATGCTTCACAAAAGGCCCCTGCCTAACTTCAAAACGCGATTTCCTAGTTTCACGCCAAGGAATTGAGGGTGAGAAGAAGGGGTACGTACAATCTAAAGGATCATGAAAACATGGACCAAATGCCACTACCATCTGTTCTCGATGACAACAAAACCCACGACAAGAAAGGAGCTGACGAGATCTAAATAGCAAATGGTCAATCGGGTCTAGAAAAACGTCAATGCACTGTCCAGCTGACGGTATTTGCTGATGGCAGTACATGGCAGTGAAATGGCAGTGAAAATGGCAGTGAAAATCGTTTGCGAATAAATCCAGCCAAAAAAAAGCAATGAAATAGACGTAGAAATGTCTCTTTCATTCCAAAGCATAGTGTGATGAAATCATCATGAGGGTCAATGAGGACTAGAACAACAATTTCTTCAATCCTGTCACTCCAGGTTCCTCTAGAAAGATCTTGTTTGCCGATGTTCATAAAGCTCAGCAAACAAACAGCGTGATACAGTTGCTGCATAAGTGCAAGACTGTTTTAAGTACAACCACTCGACGTCGTGATCAAAAAGGCTTTTAACAACTATGTACATGAGTTATTCGTAAAGCACCTCAATGAAAGTCACAAACTCACATAAGCCCAGGTCCTATCTGCGGAGAAATACAATATTGTCACTCATATGATCTAACCTCATCATGGTCACGTCATGTCGAAGCAATGTTGAATTAATATCGAGGATTTTATTTACAAGTTAATTGACCACGCCCTTCTTGCATGTTTCAAGAAAGATCTTCAATTATCGTATTCAGATTTCTTTTTTTATGATGAAATGATTTTAATGTTAACGGCTTATCGGAGGCTGATAGCCGTTTCATTTTCTTCCCTGTCCACTGAACGTTTGACGATGGCTCCAAACTACAATAAGCTACTATATGGCATACACACAGTTTCAGGATTGTCATACTTAAATGCTGACCTATGCATTTGCGAGAAAATATATCACTATCGTCATTAAAATTCCCACCAAACGCCACGATAAATTTCTTCAATGTCGGATCGTGTTCAAAACGACGGAACATAAACAAATCTGGATGCTTAAAGACGTTTGGGTCACGTTGAACTTGGTAAATATTTCCACAAAGTAAATCATCTTTATTAATTTCGAATATGCCACTCGAAGATTCCAATCGAAATTGCTCGCATGCTCTCCCAAAAATCACAAATGCTGGTGGATGCAATCGTATCACTTCAAGTACAAAATTCTCAATATTTTCTAATTTTTCTAATCCTGAGAAGGATAATTCGTTTTGTAGGAATGGACTTGCTTCTCGTTGCAATATACGTTTCTCTACTTTCGATAACTTGGACACGAGTATCATACACGATAGCAATAGCCTTGATAAGGAGCCATAAGCGTTAAATCTAAACAAAAGATATCTAAAATAGGAAATATTGTTGAACAAAAAAAGCCAAAAATGCTGTTAGCTGGACAAATTACGACAGAACGAAAAATGACCAAACAATGTGCAACAATGTAGGCTTTCAAACAGCACCCACGGGGTAAAAACCTGTTCAAAGTCGACAGCAAAGTTTTAATTATGAGCACGCAGCTAAATAGTACAGCATAAAAGACAGGGTTTTCCGGCTTAGGATATCTCCATACGATCCGTGTAAAGAAATATCTAGGGTGGTTAGCCAGTCTTTGATACTATGAATAACAAGCTCGTCCCCAGCACTTTTTGACTTCGGACGAGAAAAATAAAAAAAAGTCAAAAGGTGCTGGGGATGAGCTTGTATGAATAACTCACACCGTGATCATTAGCACTTCACAAAGAATGTCGTCAAAAGATATTTTATCACTTTCATATTTTTCAATCAAATCTTTGACGTACGACGATTGTGCAATGTCAGCTTTTAGTAGGCGAAAAGTTTCTCGTAACTCTGGTGACTCTTCATGTTTGCGATATGATTTGACGAAACTATTATCTAGCCAAAATTTTACGTTTTCAAAATTCAACTTATGATTTAGTAGCGTTTGGCTGATAATATTAGCAGCGCTTTCTTCAACAGCAACTTCGAAGTTTGTGTATGCATTTACGTTGGCTGATAAGTCGAGAAATTCTTTTTCTATTGTTTGATATAATGAAGATAACTGAAAATTTTGATGAAGCAATTCTCTATATTCCAAAAATATTTCTTTTAAGTTTTCATGTTTTTCACCATTTTGGAATACAATCGGCGTATAAGTATCTAACGCTTCATAACTGAATAATTTCAATCCAAATCTCGCTTCTTTCCTGATCAAGCTTTTGTCAAATAAATATTGTATACTTTGAAAATCACAAAGTACAATTCGTCGTCCAAATAGATTCACTTTGTAAACGGTTGATTTGTATTTTTTAATACGTTTCTCGTAAAATGTATGGCCATTCATTGCTAAACCAAAAAGATTAATCAACGAAAAACCAAGTTTTCCTGGAATATCTCTGGTTACACGTTTTTTGGTTGGAACATTCTTCTTATTTTCTGGATCGTCTGAACTGCTGGTATAGCTCCTATCAATATCATCAACAGTGTTATTACCGTTATAATCATTGTGGACATCCTCTTGACTACTATTGTCTTCTGATGACGGTCGATGTTCTTCATCCTCGTCATTATGCGATTTCACTCGAATAAGTGTCGAATGAACGTCCATCTTATCTTGATTATAAAACAAATGCGATGGGACTGTATGTGATTGTTTCAAACAGAGATACTTCAAAAACTATTTAAATATGTTTCTTTATGTTTATTAATCTATTTAAAAATTCTCTTATATTCGATAGATTAGAAATCCACTAGGGTTTTTAAATGATGAAAACGTTGTTTTTAATTACAAATGAGCGAGTTCACACGATGAGTCGACTCTTCATTAAAGGGTGGTTTCAAATGATGTTTCCTAAGCTAACCTTTTTGACATTTTTCGGCAGAAAAACAATCTTGGTATTAGTTAAAGAAGATTTGCTTGCATATCAACTTTCACTCAATTACACACTAATATAGTAGCTCATCAAACGTCATTTGATATGGAGCGTTATCTGTGCCATAATTAACTTTCGTTAATTAAGAAGTACCTTCCAAGAAACTTTATATAGATTCTGAACCATGATGAGAAACAAGCTAAACTCATTAGGTTTAAATAGAAATGTAAATGACATCTACTTGAGAAATCAACCAATGAATGCGTTTGTTTTCCTGGTGAAATCCTTATAAAATAACCGGTTTGATTGGATAATATGATAATATAACTTTCACCAGTGGTTTATCCCTAGGAAATCTGATGACGTAAATAGATTCCATGAAAACCTTAATGATGTCATATAATGACGTTATAACTTTGGAAGAAATTTAGATAGGTTTTGCTGGAACCTATACATGCTGAGAATATAAGTTATGTAACTTTAGTTTTGATTGTGAAAGGGAATTCAAATATCCTTCAAAATCTGAGACAGAATTAAGAAATCTTCCTCAATCAAAAATTATGGCTCCGCAAATTTTCAAATGTTTTGCTGTCGTCAGCAAAAAAGTAAAAAAAAATGAAATAAAATTTAAAGTAATTAGGTCAGAGAATACTTCCTAGGAGTTTTATACTTCTAGTTGCAAGGCCCGACCAGTTTAATTAGTCTCTTATGATTAATTATGCAGATCGTGCTCTATTCCCCGTAAGAAATTAAATTTAATTGTCTGTTTCGTAATTAACTTACTGCATGATGCAAATAAAATAACATTTCACAATATCCTTAAAATATATTAGGTATAATTAAATTTCACCTCGGCGAAGGAGAGTAAGATTTGTTAAAATTCAAACGTGGATTTGGGAAAAGTTAAAAACGTTCTTAATCTAGTCTGGTTAAGCTAAGTTTATCGTAAATTGTCTGAAACCCAGGCTGCTCTGAATTTTTTTTAGCTTAGAATTGATGTTGTAATGCTCAGTTGCGTATGTCACAAACTTTGGAGATGTTCTTTCATCGAATGTTCTTTTTTTTTAGAAATACAGATTATGGAAGTTGGTCACGAAGACATGGAACATTAGTCGAAACATCGTTAGGACAAACAATTTGTCGATTTTCTATACATGGTATCCATGCAGTAGCAGCGGCTGTACCGGTATATTTATAGTGATAAACTTGTCCCCAGGGATTCTGAATCAAGTCCTGGGGACAAGATTGACTAAATCATAAATAATTTGGGTTATTTTTCATCATTAATACTTTTGATTCTATTTTCGAAGGGCGTGTTCGTCATGGTCAGGACATCGAATAAGGTTAATTAGATAACGCCCTCCTTAATGCAACGCGTTAATGTTTATGAAATGTTTTTCTTTATCGTGGTGTATTTACGCAGTATTTATGTGCACAATTACTTCGCTTGAATGATTCATTGCATACACAACAATTTAATAACCCACCGACAAGCAACGTTATATCAACGTCAAAACAATCTTCTCGACGTGACGTCGCGTACCCACTGGATATTACGTCAATGAAGTCTGACATTTTAAAAATTGTCGAAATTTTAAGATTAACGCCTTGATTTCTATTGTTTATGTTTAGCCACCTGTTATTCCGGATTTATTTCGGTTTACTTTAAGTTGGTATTGTGGACTGTTGTTTAGCGTAATATGGATATCAATTACAATGTTTACCATGATCAGAGGGTAAATATATTTCATGATCGTCAACAAGTTTAAGGCGGATTTCCGATGCGCGAATTCTAAATGAAGCTATTACATTGGTTGAAAGCGACGTCACCTGACAAGTGATTTTCGACCAATGTAATGGCTTCACTTAGAATTCGCGCGAACGGATTCGTCTAGTGAAAATCGCCTTAAAAGCCCAGTCTATATAGGGTCAAACTCTTTCCATCCCCCGCCAGAGTGGAAAAAACTATAATATATTAGTATTTGAATATATAAATTATCAATCTATTTATATATCAAGATTTTAATTTATAAATTACGATTCTGATATTTAAATCGCGTTTTCTTTTCATAAATTACGCGTTTCTAAACATATATTTTCGGTTTTTAAAAACATGAGTTTCTAAAGATATATTTTCGGTTTTAAAATATAAGTTGCGTTTGGCCCTTCTCGGTTTCCATAAGCAGGGTTATAAAACTACACTTTTTAAGTAAGAAAGTAGCTACTTTATAAGAAACTGAAGCTCAGAATATCCCCCCCAAAAAGGAAATAAGAAATTCTTATGCTTATGTGTTTGATATCATATCATTTACTAATTATTAACAATAACCTTCGCAGACAATAAGCAACCTTTAGTTATACCATATGGCTATACAAGATATTTTATGGTAAAATGTAGTTTATAGTTTGAAGTACCTTTAGTGTAAATTTGACAGAAAAATAGGCAGCCGTTCAGATTTTATGAAGGGCCCTCATGCCCCCTCCCCATAGGCTCTCAGAGCCCAAAAAAGCCTAGGTTTAATAGGGTTAACCGACAATACAATTCACGTTCATCTAGTTCTATATTCTCGCGCATGTTTGCATGTTCCTTTAAAGTTCGCGCTATTCGAATTATAGTTTGTCTACTAGGAGGGAGGGGGAATGGTCTACTAGGGCGGGGGATATCTTTCCCTTCATCAGCGTGTTAATTATCATTGCAATACATAAATTATTATTTACATTCTTTTAGACAATTTAATATTCCTGATTGGTTAAATTTGAACCAGTTACTTGCATTGTTATTATTTTGTTGCATTGTTTTATCTGGAATTCATTTGGAACTACACAAGGTGACAAACTTTTATATATTTTCACTGTCTGATTATTAAAGAAATGCCGAAACTGACTATTAGTTTTGAGCTATATACCCAAGCTCGTCCCCAGCACCTTTTGACTTTTTTTTATTTTAAGGTCCGAGAAAAATAAAAAAAAGTCAAAAGGGGCTGGGGACGAGCTTGCTATATACCTTGTTTTCACACTCTTAATTCGAGCGTACAAGGATAGTCTGTAGATAAGTAACTTATCTACATACTATCCTTGTACGCTCGCACAAAATATATACGGTGAAGTGCCAGCTATAATCATTAAAGTTCTGTAAAGGAACGTTCAAGGAACGTACTATGCGCATATGCCATCCGTTTGTACAGCGTATGCATACTCTCAAGATCTGGGGATTTTACATTCTCTTAAAAGTTACGAATAGTTCAAGATTAATCTAATTATGTAGCTATATTCTGCATAGGGTACTTTATAAGGCTTGCGTTGTTTATTCCGGGACCCAACATACCCAACTAAGTCACTGTCAAATATCTCAAACAGATGCTTTGGAGCCCCAATTTGGGGCCTTTCCCCAGCAACCATGAAATGATAAACTCTTTAAAATTATTTTAAATGTTGAACCTATTCTTTGCAAAGGTTTTTTGTTATTTTTCTCAAAAATAATGAATATTTGGGGTATAGGGACCATAGCAACAGGGACCTGAAACACACGGCATAGAAAAAGCCCATGGCAACCGTCCAAGTTAAATACGGAACACTTTTTCACCTTAATAGTTGCAATGGAAACTATCATATAACTCTGATAAAAATATTGGCCAAGTCTTAAAACAAACAGTTGCTATAGAATTTTTCTGTGCCGTATGTTGCTATGGACACTATACCCCAAATAGTGAGTATTCTTGAAAACGAAAAAAATGCGAATAGTAGGCATGGAAAATGATTAAAAAGTTTATCGTCAAATGGTTGTTTGGTCGTTTTTGGGAAAAGTCGCATATTGAGGCACTTCGAAGTATATGTATTCTATCCTTTTAAGTGTAACGTGTTCCGATTGCTTTTAAAGATTGATTTCTTTCTTTCAGTTAACTTGCTCTGTATTAAGTTTCTTATTATACTACTTTGGACTGGCAGTGTTTGTATGGCATCTATTAAAAGCAGCTCAATTTACTGGAGCATTTGATAAGTTCTTTCGACGTGAAAGAAACTTATATGCTTTCTATATGATACTTGGATGGGGTGAGTTACGTCTGCTTTATAATTCCAATAACTTCCTTTAAGAAGAGGTTATGTGGCGTCCTCATAGTTGAAAGTTAACATAGCCACGACATGAGAGACTGTAGATACTGTTAACTAAGCTTATTGGTCTAATTTTTTGTTTATGTTTATTTATGAGAGAGACACAAGACTCATACTGAAAAACAAACGAATAGTACTTCAAACTCACTTTCTTCTTTATTTTTAAGTAGATTTATACGTTAGTAAGAAATCTCTTAGTTTCGTCGCCTAAACAGTCCTAGCGTCTCCAAACTGAAATAGCATTTGAAGTAATATGGTACTGGAGACAGCTGGTAAAATTGCTGGATCATATATATATATATTATCATAAGTTATGTCGTCCATCTCCATATTTCGCCCTTCTTCTTACGCTATAAACACCTTTATGAATAAATAGTCTTGTTATGAGGCAAGCAATTAAATATGTGCAGACCCCTTGCAAAATCATAGCATAAAAAAAAAATTCTGTTGGAATTTCTAGGTAAGACTACCATTGCTTTATTTATGTGGGTACCAAGGCTCCTTGTATACATTTACTGAGATTGAAAACATTCTAATAAAGTGAGAGATACAAAATATTCGACAAATAAAAATCTTTCAAACGCATAACGACTTCTAGTTCAATATTTTTTTTTTTTTTTTAGGTGTTCCTTTCTTCATTGCTGGGATGGCAGGCGGTGCCACATTAACCGCACGAGAACAAACACAGAGGTAAACACATATTCGTCACATATTCTTCACTGTCATTTGGTACCTTTGCAACCTATCCACGCGGAGCAGAGTAGTGACGTTCCTGTGATGAAACAGTTTCTAGAAGAAAACATTCAATTTATAGTTATAGCCAAGCTCGTCCCCAGCACCTTTTGACTTTTTTTTATTTTTCTCCCGAGAAAAATAAAAAAAAGTCAAAATGTGCTGGGGACGAGCTTGAGTTATAGCCTAATTCTAAGCCTAAGCATTCAGATATTGGCTAAGAGTAATCCTGGACTATTAAGTAATCTAAAGACCCTCTATTCTTCTCAAGATTTTTATATTATCTCGACTATCTATCACTAATAAAACAACCTGACCCTGAGTATCCAACTAAATATTGAAGCTATCCTGAAAAATTCTCTACCTTTAAATATTCTTCTCGGGGAACCGCGTCAACGTCAAATGACATTGGTTCAACGTCGACGTTATCTGTCAACTGGGTTCCATATTAGTTTTATATATTTTAATTTTAGTTGTTGGATGGCGTTAAAAGGTGGAACCATTTGGGGGTATACATCACCAACATACTTCATCGTTCTGGTAAGTCAAATGTTATAAATTCATGTTCTGCAATGTTCTACCCCATAATTATAATTTCTCTAGAATATCTACCTCATCTGGTATCGATATAAACCATGTGTGTGGTTGTTTAACCCTATTAGTCATGGGGAGGAGGGAGGAGGGGGGTGGGGGGCATATTCATTTTGTGATAAATTTTTTCCTATCAGTGGTTCGGTATTGAAATTTGGTGACTTTTCCTAACTTTTTTTAAAGATTGGGATTAAGGATATATATTTTAAATATTTTAATTACTTTTCCTGAGGTAACTTAATCCTGAACAGGAGGTAATGCTTATGATGACGTCATAGCAGGTGCCAGTGACGTTATCAAGTCAGTTTTTTGTTTGCCAAGGTATTTGTATTGAGTTGTTAATTTCAATCAATGGAATGTATTATTAGGCTTTTGCCGCCAATTTTTCGTCTCGTGGAAATCAACCTTTAATCGTTTCTTATTTCGATAATAATATTTAAATTTATTTTTGTTATACACCCTAAAAATATGGAAATACACAAAAGAATTAAGGCTTTAATTTAGAATGTAACGCTGAAAGTTTGAATGATATACCATCAATCGTCTCATCGGAAACCTAAGATAGATTTCTCATATATATGGTTTCTTTTCTTTTTAGGCCATTTGCTTTCTCTACTTTAAAGGACTGAGAAAAACAAATGCACGAATGGCAATTTATAATTATGCAGTATTACGAAACAGAACAATAAGAGATGCTTTGGTGCTATTTTTATTCATATGCACATGGATATCTGGGATACTCTGCATGACCAATGAGTTCAAATTTTCACCTCAGTACTTCTTTAGCTTGTTTCTGTGTGCTACGGTAAGTATTTATCGCAAATATACATCAGATGAGTGTCAAAAACAATGTTTCTTAGACTGTTAAATCGTCTTCCGCATGTAAAGTCCTGTTTACATTACATAAACTGCAAGTCTAAATGTATCTATACATTGGTCTGACGTCGTGTATCCATACCAAGTGAGCAAAAAACTTCGAACGACGTTGTTCTAGCGTTTTTACTGCGGACTTTGAACAAGTTTTTTCCACTGGGTAGGGAGAACCAACTTTAGTGTGAGAGCTCACAGACTTTGTGCTGTTCCTCAATATCGTTACGCAGTTCCTCAATATCGTTACGTAGAATTATATAAAGGTAGGAAAGTCTTTTGCGCTTTCAAAAATGCATAAGCATCATCCTGTAACTATGGATATAAAGGTATGCGAATCAATCGCTAAATTCGATAATTCCATAGTTTCTTTAGCCTATTTAGACTAGGCTTGTAAATTCTATTTTTGACCCACCCTCTTCATATCTCGAGAACAATACATCCCTTTGCTAGCAAGTTTGGTAGGTTAGTAGAGTTATAGACCATTCATATAAACAATTGTACATAAAAATAATTTTGCAAATGTCATCATTTTTCTTATGACGTCATCATTTGTGTAATGGTCATTGTAATTTTGGAAGAAACTAATCATTCAAAGTTCTTATTATATCGAGGGAAGATAATGGATACTGTTTGGACTGTAAACCAACCAAGAAGCCCTGGGTACGAGTTTGGACGCCATTGGATATTGTTATTGTTTCTTCCATTTATCCCTTCCTGTAAAGCCATGGGGCGCCAAAATCGTAAAAATATTTTACAAATTTCTTTAGGTGGTTTCAAGGTATGACCAATAGAAGACGATAATATTGATATTGTTATGAAATTTTAATTCTAAATGCTTTCAAATAGATAAATACTAAAAGTCATAAAGTTTCAAAGAATATAAAAAAAACCTTATTAAAGAACAAACTACCACAGCGGGGGATCAGTCTACACGCCCTCACAGTATACACGCCCTCACATAAATATTTGAAACAAAGTGAAATTCATGCAAAAATCCGGATACACAAAAGCTTTTAAATGTTATTAGCAAGACGAACGGCACAAAAATTCGAATTTAGGTCTCTGTATTAGGTTGCTAGGAAGAGCAGAATTTGTTGAGTTTGCAAAAGCCCGAAGATCCTAAGCCCTAAGTCTTGAGATAAATCTCTGAGATAATGATAAATCTTTGAAATAAAGATAAATCTCTAGGGACTTCCCGTGGTCTTTTTCCGCATTTAAATTTTACTTATTCGTAAAATGTCTCATAATTCATGCGTATGCTTGTATGTAGGGTTAAAGTAAATTGTTTTGTATCTTTTAGGTTGTAGCACTATGCGTTGCTGCTAAGCAGGTACAGTAAATCTAGTTGTTTTTATCTATAAGCATCATGTACACTCAGTCACTGCATTACAGTCTATGTTCGAGACCGTTCTTTTTGCTAGTTGTTAGTTTGTTACATATTCAATGCTTGGTAATTACCCTCAAAAATTATATTATGAGACACGCAAAAACTATGACTTCATCACCAATGGGGAAAACTTTCACAAATGATATATTTTAGTTTTTCATGCAAATTGGCCAATTATGAGTCGAAGAAGCTCGTCCTTAGCCCCTTTTGACAAGCTCCGAAAAAACAAAAAAAGTCAAAAGAGGCTGGGGACGAGCTTGTCGAAGTATATAAAGGTTCGTAGCAGCCGTTTTCAAATTATATTTTCAATTCCACGGCTCTATCATTTTCTATTCGTATAAATTTTTATGTGGATGACAAGTGCCACCAAGTTACAGGTACCCAAATATCATTCAGATTATAATAAAGAAAAATTCGTTTTTGAGGGCTCCCTAATTTTGAATAATACTTATTAGAGACTAATTTTGCATGGTAAACATGCATGCACGTAATGGGTTATAAAGGGTCCAATGAGAATTGTGACCTTCTATTGTTCTGAAATGGGACTATAACGTCATTTTTACAGCCTCTCCCAAAAATAATTATCTTTTAGAATTTTTTTTTCTTTTCGACATATTTCAAATTAGAATCAGCCAAGCTCAGAAAACAAACAAACAAAAAAAGTAAAAAATTTCCCACATTTGTGATGGCGTCATGAGGATTTTTGAGAATTTTTAGAGAGAGAAAAAAAAATCGATTTGGCGCGTCTTGTAATAGAATTTTTGGAGGGAATTATCAAGCATTGAATACGTAGCAACAAACAACCGGAGTTTTTATTTGGTATAAATTGTAACGCTTTAGGACCAAAATTTACCTCTATGTCTCGGTTTAGACTTGACAAGTGTAAAATTGCCTGAAGGCTTAAAAATAATTTTTTATTCAAATAATTTCAAGCTTGATAGTTAAAAAAAGCCTTACTTGGGGTATATGGACGGGAAACAAGAAAAAGGGAAGTTGTAAGTTACTTTGCTTCGAACTTTACAGAAACGAAGAAATATGGAAAAAGCATACGATCAC
>JAULBZ010002726.1:0-18065 GCA_032360805.1 Neoturris breviconis | reverse complement strand
ATACTAACCCGATTGCAACGGATGTACTAGGGAACGCAATACCAGCGAGATTGTTCACGCATAGGATGCGTCTAGTTATTTTTGTCATCCAAAATATGTGTTTTTCTTGTGCAGCGTAATATACTTGATTTAAACGTATAATAGTAATTTTAAACGAATGTTTTGTTTATCTACATCCGAGTTTTAGCATGAAATTACAAATACCTCACGAGCCACTAGGATCTAAGCAGGTAGGAATCATTATAATTTTTCTAGTAAGGTACAAAACCTGATGAGGATTATGAATAATAAAGCTTTAGGTTCAGCATCTATATTATTTAGTCCGATAGACGCGGTTGCCAGTAATTTTAGTTTCCTAATAGTTATGTATAGTTCTCTAATGTCCTTGCAAAAGAAACATTTATCTTTCGTGAATTTCTACAACACGCAATGAAGCTAATATTCAGCATTCATATCTCGTATACTAAATATCACAATCTTTGCTCTGATTTCACCCTGGTGTCAGCAGAAAGATAATGGTGCAAATGATTATTTCTAAAAGTTTGAACCCATATGATAAATATTGAATGAATTATTAACATTATTTGTTTTACTTGTATAAGGATTTTATAGGAAATTTCAAAGGTGGTTTCAAGAAATGATCAATAGATTTTGATGATCTCGTGCTATCTTATTCGCTCAAAAATTGGTGACTTTCCCCGTTATTGTACATTTTTCAAAACTTTCTCAAAACAGACCCGGAACAATTTTGGCCCTCGAGACCGGAAACTTTCAAAAACATAATTCTTTAAATCCAGTATTATTTTGATATACAACGGCTTTTTATCGTAGACGATGCTACTGTTGTCTCTCAATCGCCAAGTAGAAAATGCTGCAACAATTTTACTTGGGATAGCTCTCAACAACATACGCAACGTACAGAATGTATACCGTAATTGCTTGAACAATTACAACTTATCCAAGAGGGGGAGGGAAATAGTCAAGAAGGGCTTAAGTTCGCTTGAAACAATCTTTTCTTAGTAAAGGAGTCTTCAATAAAGTACTAAGCATAAGAATATGGCTTGGACATATTTGAAAAAATACTTTAACGATATTATATTATTTATTTTTCATTTTTTAGACATATCAATATAAAAATCTATCTTCTTTCTAATGATAAGTATATCTAGAGAGTGATAATTTTGGAATATTGTATGAAAGTGAAGGATATATATTTACTGTTGAAAATTCTCTAAAAAATTATTTTCAATTTTATCACTGAATGGAAATTAATATAGCAACTCTAAATTAGATCTTTTATTATAATATTCCATAACAAAGATTGAGTAAAAACTTAAAGTGTTTATGTTGTTTTGGAAGAATGATTTTTACTATAATAGAAAGAAAATATATTGATATTAAACACCAAAGACCTTCAACAATAGAAGCTAACTGCATTGAAATTATTTCCTAAAGATCATTGAAATTTAGTTTACTCTGCAACTCTAGTTAGTCAAGTCCCTTTGTGATTATTTCAAGGTTTTTTAAAAATTCGCGAAGCTAGAAATTTCTTTAAAACCTAATATTACTTGGTTCGGCTGAAAATTGACATAGAAGATCACTCGCCCTCACCATTTGAGTATACCTTTTATAAGTAATCCTGTTCGTTATCAATTTTTTTCTGACGTCATTTCGCGAAGCAAAATATATAAACGTAAGCGCTATGGGTATGATAATTGCATGGGTATAATAATTGATGCCTAATTTTTGCTTGATTAAATGTAAAACCAGGACTTATTCTATTATTATGTTGTATTTACTTATTCCAAATTACTAGAATTAGAATTTATAATTTCCGACATGACTTGAGTATGTTTAAATGTTTTTTATAAGAGAAAAACTGAAAACGTAAACAGTTCTTGGGAGCCAAACGTGAAGCAAAACCAAATGCGAAGCACATTAAATGTTTACGAAAATATAAACAAAACACAAAAGAAATATGTAAAAGATCAAATCAAATTCTCATCGCTTATTTGCAGTATGGAAACTATTCAAGGGGAAACGAAAATATCTTTTGTACAAGAAAATATTATTGTTTCTTCGATAATAAAAACACCCTAAAAAACATAAATTTGCAATAAAGAAAAATTAATGTAGAAAAACAGAAGAGGAATAAGCTAGGAATAAACATATATACACGGAATAAGCTAAAAAGCTATTATATATAAAAAAACAAAACATGATGAACCGGAAAATAAACTTGAACATCATAATGTTGTCATAAAATGTTAACAGAATTTTAATATATCATACTAATAGCGATTAGACGAAATATCTGTACAAAAGAAAAAAGGTATCTATTTCAACAAAACTTTTCGTTTTCATTTTTATAATTAATCTCTATGCCACAAAAAATGTTTTTCAATAGACAGAAATACACAAAAAGATAAAAGCGCAAATACATAGCTAAAGTCTGGAATCAAATCCTAACTATGTTATGAAATATAGAAATATATAAGAAGGTCTAGGCTATATTTGTCCCAGAATACTTTAGATCTCTCAAAACTGTCACTTCTTTTGAGTTATATTTGCTTCACGTTTGGCGCAGGGGAGACTGATCTAAACGTGAAGCAAGTTGAATAGAACGCTGGAAGCTGATTCTATAGCTATGTTATGAAATATATAACAATGATCTATGCTATATTTGTCCCAGAATGCATTAGATCTTATAAAACTGTCATTTGTTTTTGGTATTATATTGCTTCACGTTTGGCGCAGGGGAGACAGATCCAAACGCAAAGCAGGTTAAATAGAAGTCTGAAACTCAATCCTAGCTTAGGTTCCAGGCGTCTGTTCAAACTGCTTCACGTTTGGATCAATCGTTCCTACGCCAAACGCGAAGCAAATAAAATGCAATAACAAAAGAGACTTGTGTATTCTGTATGCTGTGATATACAGAGTCTAGATCCCTCTCACATATTTTATAACATAGTTAGAGCTTTTCTGATTAATAAACCTCTAGCGAATCCCCGTGGTCATATTCCAGAATTATATTTTACTTGTGGTGTGTATTGTCTAAAGAAATTCTTAAATGTCGCATAATTTGTGTGAAGGGTCGTATGGTACCAATTTTAATCACTCTCTTTCTCAGAGGCTTAGTGGATATGTATTTTTTTAATTATTCTGATACGCTATAACAAGTTCGAAGTTGTAGCAACATTAGTATTATAGTTCGTTGTATCAACATTATCTATCCAATGTTACAACAACGTTGCATATACATATTGGATACCCAACGTCGTAGCTTGGTTGTTCCAACGTTACATATACAACGTTCTAACAACGTTGTAGTTAGTTGTATCAACGTTAGATATCCGGCGTTGTAATAATGTTATATTATAATTGCTTGACGTCTTTCTGTATATACCCCTGAACTTTCTTTGAATATTTAAAGTGCTTCACGTTTGGTTTTGTTTCACGTTTGGCTCCCGACAACAGTGTATAAATAAAAGAAAGAATGATTTAGTTATTAGACATAATAATTGAATTCTTTGTAGATTCTGTTTTTTCTTCGATGCAAGATGTATGCCGTTTGCTGTGTTAAATACAGTTAACATTTTTGAGCTTGGAGCCTCTGGTTCGTTAGTATAGCCTGGTTCGTTAGTATATACTGGTGTTGACGGTTCAAAGGTATCGTTAGAAATTAGTCACAAAAAAAATGTGGTTACAATCACTTGAACAATAAAAGTTATGACGTCGTAAAACTGTCACTACGATTTGATAGAAGAGAAATTATTTTAACAGAACTTTGAATTTAATTTGTGGAAAAAATAAAACGAAAGAATAGCATCCCTATTTAGAAAAACGTGCGCTGAATAAGATGGTATAAAACTTATTGTGGGAATTTATTTCGTTCGGACACATATATTAAGCTTATATACATACAGTGCAACATTTAAATAACGCAACTTTGCATCTCATTTTTTCCACGTAATATTTTTTTAAGAACTTTAAAAATTAAAGTGTGTTACTGTAATCACTGAATCTTCTTCTAATTGGAAACATGTTTTTTTAAATATTTCATTTTTTTAACACTGTTAGCTATAAACGATTTTGTAGAAGCACACTTCCATTTTATTTGAAAGTATACAGTATCCTTAAGTGCTATTGAGACTGTGGATAATACTTAGGTGATGTTTTTCGGTCACATTTGAGCCTGCGATGCTTATAAAG
Organism: Neoturris breviconis; assembly: GCA_032360805.1. Classification (NCBI taxonomy): domain Eukaryota; kingdom Metazoa; phylum Cnidaria; class Hydrozoa; order Anthoathecata; family Pandeidae; genus Neoturris; species Neoturris breviconis. Next base: position 13,853 of record JAULBZ010002726.1, on the reverse strand, counting down.
GTAATGCTTATAAAAAAGAGCGCGTAGGTCTTTTGTAAATAGATTTGTTGTGAAACGAAACATATGATGTTTTTAAGAAAATTTTAACATGTACACCTCTAATTTATTGATGAAAAAGATGATTACGGAACGCGTTTATGAACAATATTAACCCTTATAAAGATAGCTGGCAGCTGTATTCGCTCTCCTCTGATTTGTTGTTTCATTAAGTAGCATACGTAATTAGATCTGTAAACAGAAAATAATATTTGATTACGAAGGTTTTATTTGTTTTCGTTCTGAAATAAAGAAATTTACTGTAAATCAAATTTTAAGCTATTTATCCTGCAATAACATTTATGTTTATCACGTGCAGTTACTAACCAAATAAAGTCATATAAAGTAATGCAATGAAGCACTTTTAAAGCAATAATATAATTTCTATATACTCTTATTTTTGAATGGAAACGTGAAAACGTGTTATTAATTTTGACTGTTCATGAAAACTAAGAAAAACAATAGAAGTAACAAGATAAGGTTTAAAGCGCAGATAAACAAAATAACATAACCATTCGAATGATCTGGAACATCTATCATCTATCATCTCATAACATTGTTTACATTTTGACTGTTCATGGAAACTAAGAAAAACAATAAAATTAACAAGATGAGGTTTAAAAGCGTAGATAAACAAAATAGCATAATCATTCCTTTGCGAAAGATCTGGAACATGTATCATCTCATAGTAGCATTTTTTACATTTTTTTTGAGACCGCTGATAAAAAATACATTTTGCTGGAGTTAAATTGTAAAGGTTGATTTTCACAAGGCGAATAGTTCGCAGTGAAAGCAAATAAAGACGTTTCATTGGTAGAAATTGACGACGATTTCTACTAATAGAATGTCTTCTTTTAGCTTTCGCCGAACATTTTCACGGAAATGAAACTTAAGTAAGGGCAGAGTGCTGGATGAACAACAGTGTTACAATGGATTGAGTACTGAGTATTGAGTACTGAGTGTTGAAATGGATTGAGTATTGAGTATTGAGTGTTGCAATAGAATGAGTACTGAGTATTGAGTACTGAGTGTTGAAATGGAATGGTTTTTTCGTGGAACCTTAAAGTAACATTAAGTCAATTGTAGTTTCTACCAAGAAGATTGCTTTAGATACATAAGAGCGAAGGGGATTTCCAAAACTTAACAAGCCTACCCCCGCTTATTTGATGGTGCAGAGTAGGTTTGTTAATGTAGCAACCTGTTCTACTCAGTAATTAATAAGTAGCTGATCTCTACATACAGTATTTTCTTATTTTTAGCAACTTCTATACGGAGCGAGAGGCTACCGAATATCTCTGCATTCTGACTATGTATTGCCAGTCGTATTTGTAAGATATCCTTCTTTTTATTCAATAGAGAGCTGATGTCTATATATACAGGGATTTCTTTACTTTTAGAGCAAAGACATGAATATTTTACTGTTATTAGTTCTACTTTACACATCTTGGAGTGGCATCAGTGCGACATGTAAGTTGGGAATATCTTCTCAACGAGGTGATTATTATGTAATTGGTTTATATTCCATGTTTGCAAATGGAAACAGTTCGGAATATGATGAACATGCTGTGAGATTTCATTTAAAACTCAGGTTGGTACATGCAGTTAAATATGTACCGTCCAAGGGGAGATCGAGAGGGGAGGGGAGGGGGAGTATTAATGATTCCCTAAACCTTATTACGCAATCAAACTCAATAAGTAACCTTTGTTTTGTCAGCCAACTTGGCATTCGCAAATTTTCGGCAATTATGTTAATTGACAGATTCAAACTATCTGGATCCTTGAAAATCAAATGTTTGTGAAATAGGGCTGTCTATTATTTATACTCTACAACAGGTAAAAGTAAAAAATTGAATCGTTCTTTTATAATTTTGTTTACATTTTTCTGGTCCAACGTTCAAAAGATAGCAATAATATAACATATGCAGATATTGGAATGCGAAGAATCCGATGCCACTTAATACGAATTTGCCTTTAATAAATTTGATGGCGCATATTTCCATCATCATTTGTTCTCATATTTTACCTTAGATATTTCATCGGACGACAATATTACTCGAACTATAAAATTCCAATCGGTTACGTATCATTTGATGTCTGTAATGATACATCGTTATTGGTTGAATCGTTGATGCACGTTGTACTTAATCCATTATTTAAACCATATCAATCCGTAATAAAACAGGAAGTGTGTAATGGTACAAGTTGTACTGATAGTAACTGTTACTGTGAAACCTGTAAATGTTCTTCATACTCATCAAATATACTTGCAATTGTTTCGTATCTACCAATCGATTTAACACGAATTGCTGCCGACATATTAACTAGTGAAAGTATACCATTTTTTGCATATGCTAACGAAAAATTGATAAGTTTTGGTGCTGAACAAAGAACTCACCCACATCTGTATTCAAGTTACGAATTAATAAATCATGAAATATTCCTGCTTGGCAATGATATATCCATAAACCGTATCAAACACGTTGCTTTGATAAACATTGGTGAATCTACAACCAATCTATCTTTATATCACCAACAAGAAATATGGAAAGAGGTATCTACAAATCAGAAACTCTGTGTCCAAAGAAAAGTTCTTAATCCCTCGAATACAACAGAAATGGAAGCATATATTGATTACATACGAAGAGATAAATCTGTACAGATGATTGTTTTATGGAGTGATATGAACAGTCGTAGAACATTTATTGAATTAACTAACAATATCACTGATCGAATATGGTATTGGTACACTGAATATTCATTTGATAATAACATAGATTACAATCTGGATCCTCTATCCTTGGAAACGCATATCTTCTTTAAGCATCCAATTTATTCTTATCAGTATTTAAATTCTGTTTTCTCATACAAACTTATGAAGTCTAAACTTTATAAATCAACATACGATAGAATCATGGATGACATATGGATATCTCGATATCTAGATGAAAAGGGACTAAATAAAAGTGACCCAGAAGTATTCCAAGTATTTGATATTAAAGCCACGTTAGACGCTGAGTATGTTGAAACAGTGTTGACTCCTATGTGGTGGTCACAACCGTGGAAAAAACTAAAGTATTACACGTTAACAGATATGTGGAAATGGTTGGATTATTTTGCTAATACTCATTACAGAAAGTATGTTTATAATCTGGAAACAAATACAACGTCAGAATCAAATAAGTGGTCAGATGTTCGTAAAATATTTAGCAAGTTAAAAGCACATAATGCATGCGAAATCATTCCTTGCTTTCCAGGTTATGAACCAAACTATGGTATATTTATTGATAGGGAGAAAAAACTTGAAAAGTATAACTGGCATTGTGTAAAATGTCCATTAAACTCATTTAAAATGAATTATAATATCGATAAGTGCATGAAGTGTCCAATCGAAACAAAATCTAATTTTGACAGAACTAATTGTTACGATCCATACACAGATATATATCTTAAAATAGATAATTTCGTCATTATTGCATCATTAGCATTATGTTCAATTGGTGCAATAATTAGCATTATTGGTGTTTTTATATTTATAAAGTATAAAAAAACGCCTATCATTCGAGCATCAAGTCAGGATTCCTGTTTGATACATATATCTGCACATCTAGTATTATTTGTTACGTTGCCTTTTGGCACTCTCGATAGACCAACACGCATGAAGTGCATTTTACAACCTGTATACATTGGAATGTTATTGACGATTGTTTTAGCTATAACAATCACAAAAACGCAAAAGTTTCTGTACGCATTTAATTCGCGTCTCGTACTCTCGAAGCGTTCTGTGTTTATATCAAAAACTGTCGAATGGTTCATATTATTTGTACTGGTTGCAATACAACTTATTATTTGTGGAATTACGTTGTCAAGGTCCTTGCCATATATAAAATTAACATTGGACAGAGAAGCACTAACACGTGATATTATATGCACAAATCAGTTTCATTTACAAATACAATTGATTTATATCTTGTTACTATCGCTATTTTGCTCAATACAAGCATTTCGAGCTCGCAATCTACCGAAACATTTTAACGAAACAAAGCGAACTGTTTACGCAATGTTAATGACCATGTTAATTATATCTGTTTCATTTCCGATAGCTTACAGTCAAGTTAAAAATGAAGATCGTGTTTCGATAACAATCCTTTCAATATCCTTAATTAACAGCGTGCAGTTATGGATAATGTACACGTACAAGTTCTATATTGTCTTGTTTCGCCCAGAAAAGAATACACGAGAAGCATTCCAATTAACTATGATGCACAATGCCGAGAAAAACGTTGCACGTGTTTTAAAATCTACTAAAAGATTAAGGACAAATACAATGAACAGTATATTAGACTCACCAGCATCAATTTCGAGATCATATGAATCCTGAACTCCCTGTGGACAGTATATTACCATACATAAAATATATATTAATATAATAGTAACTCTACAATTTACAACGGGTATAATGTGCCCGCGGCCATTTTTTTCCGAACCGCCGATGCTTATGATACGAAACTTGGTAGACTTATAAAAAAATCAATACAAACACTTTAATGACTTGATGACGTCATTTATACCTGCTATGACGTCATTAATAACGAAAAGAGCTCTAAATTGGCTGTAGCGTTTATTTCCAAACCACAAATAGTTATGCCATAAAACTTAGTACATTTATAGAAAACGTCACTGTAAACAGTTTTAAATTATTTTTTTGGAAATTGATGACGTCACTGGCACCTGTTATGACGTCATAAATAGTGTAAAATATTGTAAAAAGTTTGTAGTCTTTCATTTCCGAACCACTAACACTTATGGCGTGAAACTTGGTACACATATAGAAAAACGCAATACAAACACATTGCAATAAATATGTTTGAGTTGATGACGTCATTAGTACCTGCTATGACGTCATAAGTAATAGTCGTTCTGTGGTCTGTAAAATCTATACTCTGGTCTGTAAAATATGAAATCTGGTCTGTATTTTTCAATACTTTTGTACATTTCATTCAGTATTTCTATAATTAACACATACCAGTCCCAAAGTTAGCCTAACAACATCAGATATCATTTTAACAAAATTTTACCTTTTCAAAAAATTTATCCCCTAACATAATATAAAAATTCCAATAAAAAATTAATGGTCAAAATCCTTGATAATAGTTGAGAATAGTCACCTAATTTCAATATCATACCATTAATAGAAAAAAAATTATTGCTAAATGAAAATGTCGCGGGCACTTTATGCCCCCTCTCCCCCATGGTAAATAGGGTTAACACAAGTTACGGTAAAATAATGTTATCGATGTTTACATATGATAAGTGGTTTCAGGTCATGACTCTATGATCTACTTGAGTTATGATGTTCAAATTTAGTCAGTATGTGTCAAATACATTTTCTATTTAAACTAGAATGAACTTATAGATCATCAGAATTCTTCTTCTGAAATGGAAGATAATTCTTATTCAGATACCGGCGATTTTAATGGGAAGTGATGTGGCTACTCTTGTAAACCAGAATACTCTAAAGGAGAGCTTGCACGATTAGGAATTATTTAGCTAGTGATATAACGATCTTGACTCCAGCCGTCTACAAACCTTACACTGGTGTACTTGTGGAGAGTTCTTTCTTCGCTATCAAAGTTCCCATTACTTCACGGCTACTACATAGCATGGTTACAGAAGCAGCACATGTGACCTCACGTTATAGCTTAAACTATACAGTAACCGAATAAAAAGCAGTTATCAAAGGAGAATAGTGATGACAACTTGTCCCACGTGATAGTGAAATAGATCCAAGATGGCGTTGACAAAAGACACGAAGTCGATGTATGCCTTCGAGAGCGGGAAGATGTTAATTTCCATTTTCAAATGGAACATACATGCTTTTTAGAATGCTTCTAGAAGATCTCTAAAGATTTAATTTGTCCCTTGGTTGAAATGGATCCAGGAACATTAAAGATTTCTGCAATGTTTTTTCAAAACGAAAATTCGAAGAGCTTGTTTTGTGTCTTTTCTGTGTTTCATATTCAGCGATGCTTTTTTTATGTTTTTAATGCTCGAAAAAAATGTTGTGAAAGTATCGGTGGAATTTAGCTGTTGTGGCCTCATTCGAGCTTTTATTCGGTTTTAATTATATCTACAAGTATTGTCTAGGTATATATCTGATAGAAAATGTTTTAAAAAGATACTATTACGCCTTACTTTTTTCCGTTTTTGGTGGCAAAAAGATTGATAGAAAAACATGTGAACCTTTTGGAAGCGTCATTTTGTCTTCCGTTTTGAAAGCGGCTTGTTATGGCCGAGCTGCGCATGTGTAAATTACTGTTCAGAATCTGAAAGCAGTCGTTCTGACATCATATAAATCATATGGAAAAATCGTCGTTTGGTTATAGACTGAGCGGCTGAGCAAAGGGCTATAAATGTAGGCTATTTAGTTATATAATGGACGGAAATTATTAATATGAAAATCCTTTAAAAAAATGACTATAACAATGACAAATCTCCAGACAGATTTATAATATGTAAAGGGTTGATCTGCTGAGTACTATCACTTACGTGGTTTTTCGGAATACGAATTTATCAAAACAGACATGACCTCGAGCAACAGTTTATTTATGTAATGTGATGTGATGTAATATTTATTTAGCGTTGGTATATTGATAGTACAATGACTAATTAAAACCAACAAAGTATCATAAAAGTTAAAAAGTTTAAATAAAATAAACAATAGAAAAACAAAATAAGAAAAACAAAAAACAAGCAGAAATAGATCGAAGAAGTGCAGATTCTACACGTGCAGGAAAGATTCTTCCTTAACACCAACCTATCTTTGAGTGTACCTAACGTTGATGCTTGTTTAATGCTATCAGGCAGAGAATTCCAAATAGGACTTCCGCGAACGAATACCGAGTTAGTACTAAATTTAATACTATTAGTAAGTGGTAAAACTAATAGATCGGACATTCTTAAACCATGGAGGACTGATTTAACTTGAAAAAAATCTCTCATAAACAAGTGATTTAAGCTATGGAAGGTCTGTTTAGCACGTAAATTTTATCACTGCTATTTAGTTGTAATAGTTCATTAAGGAACAGCTCATTATCATTATAAAGTGCTCTTAGAACATGTTTATGGACCCTATTAATCAGTTCATATGTATTTTTGTTACAGAACATCCATATTAGTGGACAATAGTTTCCCAATTTTGCTTGGGAAATATCAATGTACTTTCTGATTCGGCAAAGGCCTATGATCTTTTTACTAGCACTTGCACAAAGCTGACCTATATGTGGTTTATTAGTCGTTACTCCAAACAACTTTAAAGAATCAGTTTATACTATAGTATGACCATTTTATAACTATATTTTCAGTTTTAGATCCTAAGAACATCATTTGAAATTTAGCTGGATTTGCTACAAATTGATTGGTTAAAAACCAGTCAGGGATAGCGTGCATGTCAAGTTTTAGATTATCGATTACAGCATCGATTGTCTTTGAACAAGAATATATCGTATTATCGTCAGCAAAATTACAAATATTTGTCCTTTCGATGATATGACCTAGAATTGATCCTTGTGGAACTCCTAATATAATTTCAAGCCATGAGCTAAAACCAGAACCTACCTTTGTGCGTTGTTTTTGATTGGTAAAATAACTGCGCATAAGTTTCAAGCTACTGACGATAAAACCATAAGCAGAAAGCTTAGCGAACAAGGGATCGTGAGGTAAGCAGGTCCATAAGTATCGTACCAATCACCCCAGACCCATCTAGGCAAGTATGCCAACTTTTCAGCAAGTTTAATAAGGCGTGATGAGTGCTATGTTTCAATCGGAAGCCACATAGCAATTTAGATAACACATTGTTGAAATATAAATTCATGCAATTGGCTTATAATCTTTTAAAAACTTAGAAAGAGAAGGCAATACACTTCTTTTTTTGAATACAGGAATAACATTTGCAAGTTTTAGCTCACTAGGAAATATTCCATTTAGAATGGCTGAATTTATACAATCAGTCAATGGAACACATACAGTAGCAGCAGCCACTTGCAGGACTTTTGTTGGGATAAAACCGCTGGCGGATTTTTTCCGGTCCAAGCTCATAATAACTTTGAATGTTTTCCATGGATATACATGAGAGAATTCAAAGTAGTTTGTTTTATTGCTGGAGGATCGAATGTTTATTATACTGGGATGAATACTAAATTTGTATATAATTTTCACAATTTCTTCTAATCCTTCATAAATATTAATGTTAATCAATGGGCTTCCATGGATAAATCGGAAGTGTCTTTGTTATAATTACAAAATTATGATTAAGAACATTGGCAATGGCTAGGTCATCAGATATGATTGAGTTATCTTCAAGAAGAACAATCCTATCTTCGTGAGTATTCAACTTGTTTGAAAAGAATGGCTTACAAGTTCTCATTGGAAGAAGACAGCTTGTCAAAATAAGATCGTTTTGCTTGCCTATTTAGATTTACAATATAATTCCTATGTCTTTTATATAGATCATAGTCGTGGGTCTCTAGTCCTATTAAATTTACAGTAACACATTCGAAAAATTTAATTCTTTAAAGACAACTACTAGTGGAGATACAAGTGATTAAAGTTTTGTATTTTTTATGCTAGTTGTGTGACAGCCATATTGTTTGGCCAAACTTCATCGCTTTTCTGCATAATTACATAAAGTTATAGCCAGGATAAAATAATTGCTTATTGCGAAGCAAAAAATGGGGCGCGCGCAGGGCGATGGGAATTTTTTCGCGAATGCTGCCAAAGGCGCTCCGCAAATGCGCATATTTCGTTCTACAAGGCATTACCGTGGCTTTTTATTGTGTAATAGTTGAAAAACATTCATAATTAGCAAATATAACAATATAATTAATTGTTTTCACGGGTACTGCGGTGGGATACTCACATTCTGCATGGAATAATGGCGTACGCAAATTTACATTACATTTCCGGATATAATAGAGCATTGGGTATATTGTGACCAAGTTTCAAGTAAAACGGAACAGTAATTCAAAAGTTATTAGGGTGTGGTACGTTGTACCCCCCTCTCCTAGGTTATTATATCTAAAATCCATGGTCTTAATAGGGTTAAGCTTGAAGCTATGCTAACAAATTACTCTCCACCATAATGTTTATTTGCTATTATTTAAGTCAATGGGATCTTCATTGATTTTCAGCTTAACTTTCCAATGAAGTTGGCATTTGTATCTATATAAATTATCCTGGGTTCTGTATTATCATCTTTGAATAAAATAAGTTACAGTACTAGCTATTTTCTTTATAAAAAAATATATTCTGTATGTTTAATACACAAACAATTGAAATAAGATCAGCAAGATCATATAAACAATACATCTCATTATCACAAAAGAATTAGACTAAGAATCTTCACAGCAAAGGGTTTATATTTAGTTTTGACTTGAAGTCCTCTTGGCTGCCTCTTTAATAACGCGAAGTAGAAAGCGCTCGCTTAGCCTCTTTCAGAGACACTCTTAACGCATGGTCACAAGTCTTGTGACTATGCTTATCGACTCTCATACTAACCCAATTGCAACGGATGTGCTAAGGAACGCTATACCAGCGAGATTGTTCACGCATATGATGCGTCTAGTTATCTTTGAGAGATTGTGGCATAGTCAATAATGAGGCAAGAAATTATACAATATGAGGGATTGGTAATAAAGCAAATTATCGCGCATTTCTCAGGGTTTTCAATATGTTATCTATTCCTAAACTACCTATTTACTGTTTAAATCGAACACTATAACCCCCAACATAATTACTTGAGACAATGTGAAATTCGTGCAAAAGTTCGGAATTTCAACTCGGACGAAAAGCCTTAAATTTTGATTAGCTCGATAAACTGAGTGGAAAATAGAATTTGTTTCAAGAGCCTGGGTACTAGGCTGCTAGGAACAACAGAATTTGTGGCCGTTCCTAAAGACCTATGATCCGAAGCTCCTAAGCCTGATAAATCTCTAGGGTATTCCGGAGGTCGCTTATTTAGTTATGTTTTAAATTGTGGTTTGTATTTTACGTCAAAATTGGTAAAATGTCTCATAATTTATGTAGAGGGTTGTAGCTTAAGTAAATAAGCAATGCTTTCACTCATCTTAACCAAATTTCTGACAGGTAATAAAAAAAAGAAAATACATTTTTTTTCTCTCTCTTATTTTTTGCTTGAAAAACGTTTTGACCAATTATGGTGACCAAAACATTTATTACCTATTTTTTCACCTCCTGTTTTGACTTGATGACGTCATCCTAATTAATGGCGTCATTAAAACAATAATTGTGCCAAAATGTTAATTATGTGTTGATCTGTGTTTATTCTGAACAGGCAATATGCTAAGATAGCATTTATATAGCATATGCACTGAACAAATCTAACAGAGAAAGTATATAAGTGGAAGTCTACAGGAGAACTCTAAGCTTTCGTCTTACTTTTTGCCTACCTGAGCAGAAAAATCTTCACTTTATCACTTCCTTCTAATAGCCGGTTTATATCTGTGCTTTTCTAATAAAAGTGAAAGTTCAATTCAAACTTCCACCAGATAGCTTCAGTTCAAATACTCTTCTCTTCTTTTCGCAGAGAAACTTAAGTAAAGGGGCGTTGTACTGCTTAGAACTTAGAACCCGTATTTACCGAACTCGCCAAGTTTTGGTACATATATTGGACCCAACTCGACCAGAATCAATGCCTCGATTTCACTTATTGTCATCAGGTTTTAACACGGTGCTGTATTAGCCGGGTGGGCGTGATTCGTTGCAAACATTTGTTGCGGACGGACGGAAGGACGGAAGAAAAGAAACAGGATTGGTAAACCAAACAATCTCTGCCTTTAGAGAGATTGAATTAAGCGCAGTTTAATATATAAGACGCTTTATACCCATCAAACATTTTCATGATTTTCTCTTCATCTCAAAATCGGTCATTTTTTAAAGTTGCGCTAACACAGGATCTCCATTAGGCCAATTCGTTCGTGCGATTTCTAAATGAGGCCATTACATTGGTTGACAGCGACGTCACCTGACAGAATGCCAATTCTTCTAATTCGTTTCATTGTTTATAACCAGTGAAGGTTAAGCTTGATTTACCAGCAGTATTCAAAACATAACTGCAGTAACGTGAAATTGTTCTTGTGATATAACTGACTATCTATAGACTTTTGATAACCCTAATTCAAGCAGATAAGGTTCTAAACGAGCAATTTTTGAAGTTTTTAATGAGACGTCCAAATTTTGGATAATGTATTCCAGTCTAGAGTCTCTAAGTAGTTTTAAGCCCTCTCATGGTCTTAAAAATAGGGTTTAAGAAGCCCAGCTTAAATAGGACTTCAATTGCAGACAAAATAGGAAATGATTTGACCGTATGGAGTACAATATTTAAGATATTGAAGTACTTAGAATATTCCCCACTCAACCCTACAGTTGAAACAACGTCAAAACGACGTCGATATGGCGTTGTGTTCCCACTAGGGAGACCACTACTACAAACTATGTTCAATTCTTCGATTTATTACTCAACTGACAAAACCTTGTTCAAAGTCAGCAAAATAACGTTAGCACCACGTTCTGTGAACGTTGTTCTAACGTTATTTTGCTGACTTTTAACAGGGTTTTGCCGGCTGGGTATATAGTCTGTTTTTATATCCAGATTTGCTGCTTACGAAGCAATGGGCTGATTTTTGTGTAAAACATTTCCCATAAGCAGACGGATTTAACCATGCGAGAACGTCTAATTGTTCAAAATCAGCGGTGAAGACGCTAGAACAATGTCTGACTTAGGACAATTTATTGCCCCCTTGGATAGGCGTGATTAATTCAACTTGAACTCGTTTCATTGCTTATTAGGTCGACTTGATTAAACGTGTTCAGATACTGCAAAATACTTGATAGTTAAAAACGTTTAAAATATAGATCAACTTAAGATTAACGTATTCAGGTACCGTGAAGTACTTGTTGATAGCTACTAACGTTTAAAATAGTGTTCATGTATCGTGAAGTAATTAAATATAGATTTTCCAGACGTTACCGTTTACTGGATTAAACATTTTTACAACTGAATGAGGGTGTGTGTGCTTTACGTTTTTATAAGATAATAATAATTTTTCGTGTAATAGGCTCTTCCAAGCAGACTATATTGCTTGTCTGTGGAACAGGCTAAAACATTTAAGAAATATAATAATAATGGCTTCATGTACCGTGAAGTACTTGATAGTTTTATTGAATTATGAAACGTATTAGGAGATTAGTGTAATAAAGCACATTTTTAATTTTACTCTTTTACTCATCATTAAGGCCCCTTAAAATAAAAAAAACAAAAAAACGCTGACTGGTAGCAGAATTATTGAGCGAACGGGTAATCAAGATGCTAAATATGACAGACGTTTTAAAGTCTTATTTAGTTAGGATGAGTTGCAGTACATTGCAACCACTGCAGAAGATTTTGTTGAGCTATTACTCTACTAACAACATGTAAACATGCTAACAATGGTCACTTTGAATTAACAAACTAAGCTCTTATTGATGACTGTCTGTGTCACTGGTCGTTTAGGATAAAGGTCGAAACGCCTGTGACACTTTACAATACTAAAGTGACTCGTGTTTTCATTACAAATTATTTTTTCTAATTGATATGTTTTGGTTTTTTTTAGGATTTTTGTACTTCATTAATTGTCGTATAGTTTTGTATAGTATCTCTGTTGAATGGGTTACAACGTTTAAATAGTGAGATAAATATTTGCCTTGTCTGGAAGTACAGGTGGTGTCAGTCCTGTTCCTAGCTGTAGTATCCTTGATAGTGAGAAATCAAGCGATTGAGATAGTTTGTTTGTGATATCGACCTGCGCATAGTGCAACCTTTGCTGTTTTACCTGTGTCTAGAATATATATATCATATTTTAGGATGCATATAATGGCTTCTCTAAAGATATTGATCCTCGTGGCAGTTATCAACAAAGTTTTGACTTTAAATAATCGTCCAATCATTGGTATACTTGCTGAAACGTTTAGTAAGTCACATACAGATGTGACTGGCTCGTCCTATATATCAGCTTCTTATGTGAAGTTTTTAGAAAGTGCAGGTGCTCGAGTTGTACCTATTTTTAGCAACACGACCGTTAATGAACTCAAAAGAATATTTACTTACATTAATGGTCTATTAATTCCAGGAGGGGATTCGAATCTGATGAACTCTCCATATAGAAGAAACACTGAAGTTATTTTGAAGTTAGCAAAGAGTGCTTATGACAGGGGAGATTATTTTCCAATATGGGGCACTTGTTTAGGTCTCCAAGCTTTAGCTGTTCTGGTAGTAAAATCTGATGACATAATTACACCATGTAGAGTACTTGATCAGTCGAAGCCATTATATTTTACCAAAAGTGCAAAAACAAGTAGAATGTTCAGGAATGCACCGAATGATGTCATAAAGATATTGGAACTAGAAGATGTGACGTATAATGGCCATTACAATTGTGTTTCTGTTCATAATTATGAACATAATGTTGCTTTGCAAAGGTTTTTCAATGTACTCTCAATAAATTATGCTGACGATGGAAGTTCGTTTATATCTACAATAGAAGGTAATTCCCTATTTGCTTATTTAGTTCGTTACTCAAGAAACCTGTGTCTTGGCAGTCATTTTAATGGTGATTCTTTAGTTCCATGATATAATTTTGAACATTAGGAAATTATCGTCACGAAATTGGTAAAGGTTTTGCAAAGAGCACATATACAGATTTATTAGAGTCCATGCATTTTAATCATATTAGGCCTAGGCTTTTTAGGTCTCCGTAAGCCTAGGG
>JAULBZ010002725.1:0-18066 GCA_032360805.1 Neoturris breviconis | reverse complement strand
TACAAAACCCTTCATTTTGTTTTTATTATTGTAATTGTTTGAATTATTGAAATTATTCTTTTCTTCATTGGCCTTGTCTATGTTACCCCAATCACTCCAACTCATCTGCATATCAACAATGTCGGTCATTGGAGCAGGCTTTGTATTTGGAGTGTTGCTATCACCACCGGGATTTTGATTGCCATCGTTAGAAATTTGGTTAGGAGCATCACTGAACCTACTGATTTTCTTATTATTTGTGGTGCTAACATCTTGTTGATTCTCCATATGTATGTCTCCTTGATTAAATTGATAGTCACCACCCAATGCCAGGTATTCGTCACCTAAAGCCAGTTTTCTTGCTGCCACAATTTCATTCTCTCGTTCTATACCTTCTGGAATAACAACATTCCAGAGATCAGGATTTGACACAGAACTGATTTTTGATGAACTAGTAGTATTATCAGAATTCTCCACTGTTGGTAGAGTAGGCCCAAATGGGTTCACTCCTTTTGATCTTGATTTTCTGTGGAATGTACTTATCGGAGCAACTGGCTCGTTTTCTTTTTGTTTCATTCCATAGTATGCTGGCAAAACTTCAAAATCTGCAGTGGGATCCAGAAGTTTTGGCATAGTTAACGGGACAGGTACATTTTGTAATTGTGGTGTCTGAAAATAAATAAAACAAATATTAATCAAAGATATGGTATTGAAAGTAGTCCACCAAACCAAGTGAAAGCTAAACCTATATTATTTGCTCTTACTTTTGACCACAGTAAATGTATGTACAACTCACATTATTTGGCATCCCTCCAATTATTGAAGCACCAGTCCTAGCAGGTGAAGCAAATGATATACGAATTTTTGCACCATTCATTACAGCACCATCAAATTCTAACCACGCTGATTCTGCATTACTTGCAGTAGAGAAATCAACCATTGCAAAATTCCTTTGTTTCTTTGTCACTGGATTTGCTGCAATCTGAATAGGAAAAATCAAAGGTACGGTATCGAAAGTAGACCACCAAACCACATGAAAGTAACACCAAGTATATAGGCTATTATGTATTGTCATCTAATTTGCATTGGAAGTAATTAATAATCAACTTATACTCATGGTAGTAATTACATGTTTTATGACCCTAAAGGGAATTAATATTTATTTCAAAATTGAAGAAGGAAGGTTCCCAAAATGGAGACTTCAATTATTAAAATTTTAAAAAATTATTTTTTATAAAAAATATCACTTATCATCTCTAAGTCTCATAGAAACGTTTTTTCCAAATATTTCATAAGTCCATCATAAATTGATCATTTTGGTGGAAGTAAATCAAAGTCTCCACTTTTGAAAATATCGCTTTTTTGCCGATACTCAGTCCTAAATTGATGAAATCGAAATAAAATTGGCCAGTGGTCTCGTAATATTGCTTAGAAAGCCATAACCATATTTCAGGACGAGACCACGCCTTTTCAGTCCATTGGACCGAAAATGCAATTTGGACCCTGTGGCCGAAATCAAGTCCTTCTAAAATATTGCCATGAATGCTGATACCAAATTTCAAAATACTTTGGCAACATGGTTTATTAAGAAAAGCAACCTGCCTCTAATAGCCCCGATCCAAACTTTGTTTGGTGGGTTCAAAACCCATAAATTTTAAAAAATGCATCCATTCAATGCTTCGTGACAGACATCCATTCATTTGGGACTGCTACAAACTACTATGAACCTCCAAAAATCCAAAAATTATACTCAAAAGCAATCATATATGCAGGTAATGTTTGAACGTTGTTTTGAGGTTTAATCTATTATCTACCAGGGGATAGATTACAAAAATTAAATTGCATGAAACCAATCCATTGCAAGATTATTGACTCTTTATCGATATAGCAAAAAAACCCACAACTTTGACAAAAAATGTTGGTCAGTTGGTAGATATTTATTTTGGTTTTGGTTGCAGCCAAGAAAGATAAAAAAGGATCAAAATGTGCCAATTTCTAACATTTTATGCCCTGTTGTTTTGTAATCCAAGATTTAATCTCTTGTAATCCTTCTCCATCATTCGCACAGCCAATATATTACTATAATAAAATCGTCGTTACATACATGTCATCTTTTAGAGATAAAGAACAGCCATTTTGAACCATTTCAAATTGACCAATCCAAAATTATTAACCAGTCAAGTCAGACAAAACAAACAATAATTTTAGGTCCGCCTTAACAACCTACCTGACAAAAAACTGCTGGTGTTTTGCTATCAAACATCTCCTTTAATTGGTCACTACTAGTTGCTGATGGAAATTTGTCGACAAATAAAGTAGTGCTGTGTATATGCGTGTTCAAAAATATCCCATAGTTTGCATAATCAATGCGAAGTTTTCTTCCATTTAAAGTCTGACTGAATTCTCGCTTTGCACGGTCTGCTTCTGGTTTTTTAAGATATTCTACGAATCCATAACCCTTGCTATGTCCAGTTAATTCACAATGAACTTTATAGAACAAAATAAAACATATACAATGGGGTTGAAATAACTGCCGGTCATCACTGTGGAAGAGAGATTTTTCAGAATATTTTCAGCCAAAAGGACCACCAAACTATGATGTCATAATTTACGCATAAATTAGCCAAAATTGCTTTCTTCAAAAACCTTAAAAATGCAATATCTTGAGAACTGATAAAGGTTTTTACATGAAATAAAAAGCAATGTTATTTCTTTTTCAAGCTCTTCAATTTGAAATAAACTTGTATTTTCACCTCATGTTCCCTTTAATGGTGTATTTTTTATCAGCGAAAAATTTCCTTGTACCTTTTTCGTTTTGGAAAAACTTAGAGAAAAGTCGTTCGATAATTATTCTTGCATTCCTAATAAAGGAAAGATCATTCCTTTGGCATTTAGAGAATGTATACTTTTACTATGTGAAAATTAATAGATTTTGAGATAATTGGAATAAAGTTAACCCATACTGAAGGTTTTGTGTATCCTTTAAGGTTGAAATATTAAGAATCAACGATTTTTTATCTTCCGATCACCATAAAAAATGTTTAAGCTACTGGTGATATTATTCATAATTAAATTATATACACGTAATGATGTATTTGAACACTGTATTGTTTTCAACAAAAGGAATGATCAAAGTAAAATTATAATTACCGATAAATATTCTTTCAATCATACCAAAAGGTTCCATCATTTCTCGAAACTGTTCTAACTTGTAGTCATATGGTATATTACCAACAAATAATATAAACGTTGATTGAGAATAACAAACAAACAATGGTCTGCCATCAAATTGTTTCCCTTCCATCTGTCGCATAGCCAGGGCAGCTTGTTGCGGCGTTTTAAACATAATATGAACTAAAAATAAAAAAATATATTAAAAGAATTCATTAATGTCATGTATAGATTTTTAGTGGTCAAAATAAGAGCAAACAATCACTGTGGAGGAGTGAGTCTGAAGCTTTGCTCAAAAATCCCTCCTCCACAGTGATTATTTAACCTTATTTTGTGGGTTTTTAGTGCTAACTAAGCACTAGCTCTATGGGATGTAGATTCTTCTATAGAGAGATTGTAAAAGTAGCAAGAGTTATTATAACAAGCCTCAATCTAACGGCCAGACATCACCTGTGGAGGAGTGTTTTTAGTATAGTTTTCAGCTTTAAAGCTGAAAACTGTACTCAAAAAACATTCTTCCACAGGTGATGTCAGACTGTTATATTAAGGCTTGGTATAGTCAAAACGGAAAAGGAAAACGTGCATGCGAGAAAGATATTATAGACATTCCATTGGTAGAAATTGACATCACATGATGGATGGCACATAAAATATCTTGGTTTTATAGACACTTCTCATTCCATCCAGAGTGACGCAGCTTCATGTATTGTAGCCTGAGACTATTTACTCATATTTCCATAACCAGAGCTTACAGCTGATTGGAATCTTTGGTGTAAAGAACCCAACTGATCGTTTTGCTCTGTAGTGCATTCTTTCATATGTTTTCCAACTCCTATTTTTCAAACCCTACTTCAATACAAAGTCGATAATGTGAGATAGTTACATACCGGATATTACATATCCGGATTTTTCAATTTTTTACAAATTTTGGTATGGCGCCTATTCTAGAAATAATTGATCTAGAAAAAAGATGTTTAAGCAGGAGTAGTGTATAATCAAGCCTTTATTGTACAAACATAAATTAGGATATTCCCAAATTAACATTTTGCAGAAAGAACACTGATTTAAGTTCAAATTTAATATGCCTAAAGGCTGATGTGTGATGTCAATTTCTACCAATGGAATGACAATGCCTAAAATTTCGTTCTACACGTATATACACATTTTCCGTTCTGTTTCTGTTCCACAGAATATTTTCCAAAGTGAAAAACGGCCTTAAGGCTGTAAAGAAATAACATTACCTCTATCATCTCGAGAAATATAAATTTCATCAACACTTAAATTTCGAAGAAGAATTTGTCCAATATCCTATGATAGATAACAACAGTGGTTCAAATAAGAACAAATAATCACAGCGGAGGAGTGATTTTTGAGCATAGCTTCAAGCTTTATAGCCTGAACCTATGCTAAAAAATAACTCCTAAACAGTGATTATTTGTTCTTATTTCAACTACATTCAATCTATATGGAAATATCAGTGTTTGAAATAAAAGCAAATAATCACTGTGGAAGAGCATTTTTGAGTATTGCTTCAGGCTACAAAGCTGGAAGCAAAGCTCAATCAAAGGTACGGTATTGAAAGTAACCCACCAAAAGCATTAAATATGATTTGCGTACACACATTATGTGTCAGTGTTTTAGGTAAAATAAACAATTGGAACACCTATATCAAGGTAAAATTATATCAAATTACTGTGAAGGAGGGTAGTGAAATTTCATATTAAGGATAAACACACTAACTTTACATGGCATTAGGATTTCATGCCCTTATCAAGTTGATAAAGTTTCAGTTCAAATAAACAATTGGATCCGCGCGAAAAATCCTAAATTTGCACATCCGCAAAATTAAATCTGATAGAAAAATCGGTGGAAGAACTGAATACGAAAAAGATGGAAATGCATTTGACAATTTTGAATTGTAAAAGTATATAATGAAAAGGTGAAAATATCGTAAAAAATAAGAAAACGATTCCTTTCTTTTAATTTTATGATGCAATTGCAAAAATTAACCCCTGCGTAATATTTGAAAATTAACCACCATCTGCAAAATTAAATCCGCGAGAAAAATCCGAAATTTGGCTCCCACGCGCAGAAATTAATCCACTTAAAAAGGTATGTATTAAAATCATTTGCTAAATTTGAAAGTTTTTGTTATGACATCTTGAAAGTTTATGTATATAAATTTTTTCCACGCAATATTATATGATACAGAAAATAATGACGAGAAGTGTTGTTTTAGATGTCATTTTATTACAGATATTTTGTCTAGCCACTGCTAGACATTATCAACGTATAAATTCTACAGTAAAGTTCAAACTTTGTATATAATATATAATTTGACACATATAACATCATGGAAACAATTATTATATGTATGACAGTATTACATATTATATGACATTGAAAATGTTGTAGTGTTGAGAATCATTATTTAGTTAGCATAATAGAGCTTTAGTGAGATAAATTTTATGATTATTTTGCTCCGTTGTGATATATACAAAAAAGCCGCCATTTTGAAATTTGGAAGCCGTGTCGGTAAATATTTAAGGAGATTCTTGCTGACAACTGGTCTCTAGTCTCTACATATAACAACTGATAATCTTTACCAAAATTTGAATGTAAATCAAATGTTCCAAAAAAATTTAAGTTTCCACTTTTGAAAAAATCCCCTTTTTGCCGATACTTGGTCCCAAACTGACGAAATTGAAAATCATTTGGCCAGCGGTCTCGTAATATTGCCGAGAATGCCATAACCAAATTTCAGGCCGGTACCACGCCTTTTCCATTAAACCAAAAACTCAATTTGGACCCTTTTTGCCCAAAATTTGGCACTGAGTGGACGAAATTGAAAAAATTTTCTTCTAGCAGCCATTTTAGAATATCGCCACAAATGCGGTACCGAATTTCAAAATGCTAGCACTTCAAGAACATGGTATATTAAGAAAAGCGGGACTCCGTCGACGCCACTGCCAAAAAGTAATAACTCAGCCAAACTTTTTTTGGTGGGAGAAAATCACTCCTCCACAGTTATTGTTTTCTTTTATTTCGAACACTGCACAATACAAACTCAGTACCTGCTTCGAAAAACTTCTTGGAATTCCTTGTATCTCTATACGTCGACGATGATTAAATGCTTTTTCAACATCCAATAGAATCTTCTGCTTTTCGACAGATGATACAGCTGGAATTGATGAAACTGCTTGATGAGCCATTATTTCAGTAGTAAATCTTTTTTGCTCTACTGTAAATAGCAAATTAACATTTATATAGAAGCAATCAACAAGGAAGCTATGTACCATTGACATAAAGCTTTACAAATATAATAAATAAGATATATATACTGTATATACAATATATACTGATATCCTTTGATGTTGCTTTCAATAACTCCATGCTTTCCACTTTTTCTTTAAGAAAAATGCTTTCTCTTTTAGCTGGTCTGGTTAGCCTACGTCGCCTAAGAAAGCGATTAATAGCCTAAGTAGAAGATTTGTGAAATCCGCCATTTTCTCAAGAATGTGGGAAAGAAATTCAACAGGAATATCGGGATAATTGAATGGTCATATGCTCTTCAAGAAAAACTGAAAAAATAGATGCGATTGTTAAAAGAGGAGAAATGACAACGGATTTTCGATAACCATAGCTTAAGCTAGTATTCTCTTAGCGATGAAGAATCTCTTAATTAGGAGGATTCTCCTAACTTACAGTAGCTACTGTCGCTTAATTGAGACTTTACCCTGACTGCCAACAAGGATGTATTTAAGTTTACACAAGACCGTTTTTACTAAAAACCAACACTATCGATGCGAACAAGTAGGTAATAGAGGAACACTGTCCGAAGTTAGACTTACACTTGTCTGTTTTGCATCAATAGCGGTACATTTTAGCGATAACAGGCTGGACTGAACTTAAGGGCATCCTTCAAAAACCCTTGGATCAAAATCGGGTAAACCAGATTACCGGAATATCTCCAGGTAATGCCGGATACCTGTGTTCAATTCTGGACGGTGGTTATTTTTTGTGTGTAGAACTTGAATTTATAAGATAAAGTACCTTAAAAATACAAATTTCTTTGTTCCTAATAGTTAAGTTTACAAATAGTTTTTTTCAACATTCTTATAGCATGCGTGAGATATAAATCGGATATAATACTTGGTCTCTGTCGCGTGTCACTGATTTTCATGAAAACGATATATTGTATCGAAAGCATGAGAATATTTTGACTTGGGTAATCGAGGCAAAATATAAAAATTATGTTTCAATATGGTGGATAAAGAGGCATACGGAACTTTTAAATGTCTAAGCGGTGATGACCTACAGCGAGAAAAACCATTTCTTTGTTGACTTTGCATGCCAAATCTTCCATGCATTTATAAAACACAGGTTTTCTTCGTATGTATAAAAGCGAGAAAGAACAGAGGAGAGGTGAATGAGATATAATAGGCTAGCATCAAATTGGACAAACTGAGCGTGACTGTGTGGGTTGCTCACCTGGCAGGCCTGACTCCATCCAGTCTGTAATTTCTCTGGGCTTGAGAAATGAGAAAAAACATCCAAAAAAACCTTTGTGCGACATCCCCTTGCTATTCTTAAGATTGAAACTATAAAGCAGGTAAGCTAAAAAAATCTTGGAAAAGTTAGCTGGTCGCGCTGCTGGACACACTCTGCTGCAGCAGTGCTGAGCAAAACAATTAAAACGGGAGTTTTTTAGAAAGATAATATTTCCTGGAAACATTGCTTTATACTTCATCACAATGCTTAGCTTTCATTGACGATGTAATGTGGCGTCTGCTATTTCTAAAAAAAATATTAAAACTGTTAAAAAGAATTGAAAATTCGGTCGCTGGAATTTTGTTTTGTGTCTGTCTGTGTTTTCGATGTTCAATATTTCCTCTTCAACCTGATCGGTAAAATCTAACCAAAATTCTAACGTTGTACAACCCGGAATAAATCGGACTATACCAAGTATAGTCACCGATATTATCTCTATAGATCCCATTTCATACTTAGGATTTATCGAGATGCCGGCACATTGTGGTAGCCATTATGTCTGCACAGAGTTGGTTGAGAAAATAGAATCTTAGTGTGATTAGCCTACATTTATAGCCCTTCGAAATGACGTCATTATAAAAATAATCGTGCAAAATTGTTTATTATGTGTTGATTCAACTTCCTGGAAAGTTTCAACACTACAGCATGGTTCTATCTCGCTTCTCCGCTCGTAAGCAGAAGCGAAAGGTCAAAATTGTAGGCTAAGTGTGATGGGAGAACAAGACTGATGAAACCATACCATAGCCTCACAGACTAAGTTCGATTCTCCTAGGTCGAGGATGTAGCTCGAAACTAAGGAACCAAACTGGATCCTTTGGCTTCAAACCTCGGTCCCCCTAGCGCTTGACGCTTCTTTAACTGAAGACTCTCGTTCTCACATATTTAAATGTCAAGCGAGAAGAAGCCCTGGGATCGAGATATCAAGGATCCAAACCTCGAAACCGTATTTCTTATGTTAAAACAACAACCCTCTTTGAAACGCCCGTCTAATAAACGCCTTCTCAAAAGTTAAAAAAAATTCAAGAAGCCTTGGGAACGAGGTTGAACATTCAGGGCCAATACCACACCGTTAATACATTAATACGGTACATTGTGCGGAGCTCATTGTTATCTAAGACAGCTCCCAAGGACGTATTCCAAAACCACCGACCAGCAACCGACCAACCGACCAGTGTTGAACCGACACCCGACCAACACCCGTAAAAACCGGCCACCGATTTTTTTTCTATTTTTTTTTTTTTGCTAATAATAATTTTTTTTTTCTAATAATTTATTTTTTTAATAATTTTTTTTTCTAATAATATTTTTTTTTTTTTTCCGAATATATATATTGTTTTTCTATATAAATATTTTTTCAAAATTCACTCTTCCAATCAAATAATTATCATTAGATAGACAAATGATTTAATATCTTGCCCTAGCGTATAGGTACATGTTTTTAATGTACTAAACAGAAAATTCTAAATCGAAGGAAAAATATATTTTCCGAAAAATATATTTTCCGAAAAATATGACGTCATTGATAGTATTACCTCAGATATTGCTTAAAAATACATTTTTTGGATTTTCGCTGGATTGGGACACATCCTTAACTTAAGAGAATACTTTAGATTGGTTTACAAGATTGTGAAGGAGTTTCAGTCAAAAATTCCCATTAAAAGTGCTAAATCAGCAGATGTTTTGAGAAATGTTTCATTTAATTAACTATTTCTCTTATTAGAACATTTAAGTATTACGTTCTTGCACAGAAGTACTCAAATTTGTACATTAGCTTTAACATTTTCTTCCTAAAAAGGAGTCATTTGTAAAGCACAGCAGTCCAAGTTATCCATGACGCATCCGGGTTATACCTGAGAAGTAAGCAAATAAAAATGCCTGTCGAACGACGTTGTTGTAGCGTCTTTGCTGCAGACTTTGAACAAGTTTTTTCCCATTGGGTACATACTCGCTTTTTCTTAATTCTATCATAGATATACGAATATTCGTTATCTATGATTCTATAAAGGATTGTGCAGAAGTGTTTTAGGTGAGTGAGTTTGCAATGGATTGGTTTCTTCGGTACGAAGAAACCAATCCAGCGCAAGACCATTGAGTCTGTAAATTTATTTTTGAGACTGTCCCTAACTAGTTTGAAGTTTTTAAGAACAGGTTTTCACATAAGTATTGTTGGGAAGAGAAACAGCTTGTGAAATTAGAATAAAGCAAGTGCGCATGCTCAGAAGCTTTTCCGCAGAACGTTAAGTAGAAATCACGCGTACATATCAAGTTGATCTCTTGAATGTTGGAACGTATCGTTTTGACGCAAATCTTTTGTGAACACGCAAAAAATACCAAAACTTTGAAAAAATAAATACTTTACATACTTCATACTTAAACATTAGACTGTTATATATAGGTTGAATAAAAAAAACTGGGAAGCACATCGGGTAAAATCGGGAAATCGGAAAATTGGAATTGTTCGTAGATTTTGAATGGAAACGACTACTGCGTTAAAAATGGTAGTATGAAAAAGATACTCACGGTTGAGTAATCGTCACATGGTGAAGAAAATGAAATCTCACGTTTCTCTCTTCATTTCACAGTAGCCACATACTGTTTACAGAATATGCGTAAACGCAACTTTGTACTTATTCCTCTGTTTGGTGAGCAACATATAACTGCGTAGGTATATTTATGGTACTTCAAGTAATAAGTTGTCAAGATGTTCTAAAAACGTACGAAGTGAAAGCAAACAGATAGATACATCAGATTTTGTTTGTTTATGTTTGAAAAACGTATTTCCACAAGAACCAATCTTCGTAAATCTTGAATGAATTAGTGAATTGATGATGATTTGGTTTTGTTATTGGAAGATTCTATTTGATGTGTAGGTAAGAGATAATATGATTTTCTGTTTCCTATTAACTCCCACCCTTTCACATAAAATAAATTTTGAGGTTATATATTTTTTCTGATTAACACTGTAAACCCCATGCGGTCATTGTGGAAAGTAAGCAAATGTGTTTTTTTATTTTTCGCAATCGATTTTTAATTTATTTTTAAAGTTTTAATTTCACCGATCTAACGGATTTAGAAACATTTCGCAAGTTTATAATTTCCCCCAAATCTCGTCCCAAAGCGTTGAGGATCTCCTCCCTAAAATACATAAAATGAACTTTCTTATGGCAGAAAGAATTTTTAAATGAAAACTTCGTCTTAAAATTTTTACGGGTTTATATTTTTGTGAAAGACCTTACCTAAAATTTTGGTGAGCTTTTATTTTCGCGAATTTTTTGCCTTTTCCTGAAATCGTGTTTTTAATAATGAAAAATAAAAAAATTCAGTTCTAAAATGAAGATTTGAGAACGTCCATTGAGTGTTATTCCAATAATGCTGTGAGACAGGATTGTATTAGAGTTCGTATATGGCCTTTCTTAAATTAGTTCTTAATTTTCTAATTAGTTCTCTGAATTTCTTATATACAGTCCATAAATGAGAATATACAAGACCGTATACGACAGTCATTAACGCTATCTTAATTTATTTCCCTGTTATAGAATGTAAAGAAAGACATGATTGTTGTATTTGTGATTTTGCTGATGTCAGCAGTTTCTGGAGATTCCATAAGGAAAGCAAAAGTTCCAACAAGTAAGTCTATTTATCTGAAAACCTAAATTTGGGATGCATAATTTTTTCCCCGCTGCATGAAATTTCTAAGACTTTATATGACAGTGGGCCACTATTCTGGCAAAGGATACCCAGCTGGCAAAAACCTGTTCAAAGTCATCAAAATAACGTTGGAACAATGTTCTTTGAACGTTGCTCTAACGTTATTTTTCTGATTGGATACTAATTTATTTTTTAAAATGTGGCACATCAGATAATTTCTACGAGCATAAATCTCTGCGGCGGAGAGTGATGATGCGTCGCTTTCTTTGAATTTTTCATCAAATTTTAATAAGCTTGAAAAATGCCGAGGGGCAAAACGACGTTAAAATAACGCCAAGAACATGGTTAAATGCTGTTTGGATGTCGATTGGCTGTGATGTGTCCATTAAGAGTGAATGAGACCGAACGAGAACAAGTTAAGAAGACCTCGTAGACTCATGACGACGGATCAACATTAAAACGTATATCAAACCATTTTGACGTTGATCCGACGTCGTGTGCCAACTGAGAATTTGTTCTCTTGATTTTCAAAATGAAAAATTTAACTTTGTTTAGATGGGACGGGTATTAAAGATAAAAGTCATAATTTCAACCGACCGATTATAGATGTTGTTAAAGAGTACGGTAAGTTACAATATTGTTTCCAAAACTTATCTTTTATTTACAACGCGGAAAGGGACTTAGTGGGCAAAAACTTATTTAAAGTCCGCAATAAAGTCGCTAGAACGTCGTTCGACGTGAGAGATCTGCCGGCACAAATGTCTAGTAATAGTCGAATAATCCCTGATGTCGCGTACATACACTGTTAGTGATTTGACCCTTACAAGTGTAGTTTCTTTATGAGAATGCTAGCAAAAATCCACGCAGTGAAGAAGGGGATCACTAATAGTGTTTCGACCAATATTATCTATAATAAGTACTAGCATTTATTCAAGGTAATTTAGTAAATCTCTTCAGCACGGTTCTTCACCAAGCTCGCCCTCAACGCTTTTTGACTTTACGGTCCAAGAAAAATTTCACAAAAAGTCAATACGCGTTAGGGACGAGGTTGGGTTATAGTACACTAATGTTTTAACCTTGCTTGTTGAAGAGATCTATCATGCTGTGATTGTTTTATATTTAGGTCATAATCAAGAAGATGTGTACAATAAAAATATTTTCAAGATGTCAAAAGAACTGACTGGAATTGACGAAATAAGTGTCAATAATGGTTTCTTATTCAATCCAGATCTAAATAACTATATCCTTAAACACTCCTACTTAGAGGTGATGTGGTGTTTCAAGCTATATAAAGAAATGACTTTCTATAAAACATTTGAAAAAATCAGTGCGATGGAGTCTAATAATCAATTTACTATATACAGTGCTATTAGTAAAAAACAATGGCCTTCTGGGAGAAATCCCCGGCATGCTGTTTGCGATGCTATTTCAAAGCAACCGATAACGAGCGGCCTTTACGACAACTTTTTACTTCCCGCGAGAGCCAAATATCTGCACATAACTACAGGGGAGTATGAAGATGTGAAGAAGCTCTTGGGCATTGACAGTCTCGCGACTAGATTAGAATTTGCACAAGCATTAAAAATCGAAACAGTCGAAATTCGTATCAAGCCAAAAATTATTACGGCTATCGAAAATAAATTAAAAACTATGTCCTTCGAATCGATTAGTTTAAGAGATGACCGTGCAAAAGGTAACCATGGTAACAAGCCACAACAACGCAGCTCAATGTTTAAACTGATCTCAGATTCGTATCACGTTTCACAACATGCTTTATACACGTGCATGGATTTTTACACGTCAACTCCGCGTAAAATAGCTATATTAAACGAAGCATCGTTTAGAAGTTTAGCACATTTTACAAAAAATCCGAAACCGATCAACGTAACATTTCGTGATATATTTACTCAAGTGCAATCAGCAATGGTGGATTTAAAACGAATGCTGAATATGCCTTTACTCCTTGCTTTGGATAAGAATCATATCCAACATACGATTGTAAACAAAACATTGTTGAATATTATGATCATCGTTGCAAAAGAACCTGCCGATATCATTATGTCATACTATGAAATGCCCGAAGAAATACGAACATTTATTGAAAAGACACGAATGTCAAAATTTCATATTTTGATGTCACAAAGTAAAATGAGACTCGAACATTTATCAATTGATTTTTTTGTAAGTTTACTTAAAAAACAAACAGTTGAATCGCTAAAGAATTCGATTCTTCGATACGATACGCAAGAAATAAACGAAGCGTATATCGAGTCAGTCGAGAAAATAATACGAAAATCAACACTTATAGATTTTCAACGAATTTATCAGAAATCGTGGTCAGTCAGTCAACTTAAAGATACATCGTTGTTAAATATCGCAAGTCACCAAGGATTAACCGGGAATGAATTTTTACAAGTCTATGGGATGGAGAGCAAAAACCTCAGCGATGTAACGTCTTTCGCCAACTATACATTTGGTATGCTTCGTACGCACGAAGAAAGAGATATTTTAAGCTATACATTAAAACAACTTGGTGAATTGATGAAAACAGAAATAGATCAAGTAGTAAATTCTCAACCAGTCAAGTCTGTTGATCAACAAATGGGTTTATCGCGCGGAGTTATCAAGACAACAACACAGCCAACAACTTCAGAGATTGACGCTGAGTCAGATAATATCAGAGGTGGTAAGTATACAAAAGCAGAATTAAATTACAAGAGAAGAAGAGTGTTTTGTCAACGAGCTTGCAATTGATTGGTTTTCTTCGGTACAAAGAAACCAACTCAATTGCCAGATCGTTGAGTATATTTTAAAATATATCTATCAAATATATCTCTACAACGTCAAAAGAAGACATTTATCTATCACTTATTTCAGTTGGCACACGACGTCTGCTCCCATCGAAACAATGTCGTTGTGACGTTATTCTATCGTTGTTGCAACGTCGTGTAACTGCTGGGATCCTACTATCAGGTTATAAATAATATACTTTATTATTCATAGGTCCTCCAAAATTACTTGTGGGTATACCGGTATTAATATGTACGATTGCTTCAATAACTGGCCTACTTGCATGGATGTACCGCGCAAAAAACATACAACAGCAATCTGCTTGGTAGGCTTTCTTGTCAACCTCATTCGCAGGGCTTCTTGCCTTTTCGAAACAAGGAAGAACTCTTCTGAAAAGGGAAGAAGCGAGGTCGATTTCTAGTAATTATGCAGTGTTTGAAATAAGAGCAAATAGTTACTGTGGAGGAGTGATTTTTGAATATGGCTTCAGGAGTCTGAAGCTATGCTCAAAATACCTCCTCCACTGTGATTATTTATTCTTATTTCGACAACTGCCAAGGTAGTATAGCTCATTATATGCAAATTCTAATATTCGCGACTATTATTAGGACGGTGTTGTAATAACACAAAATTTTAAAAATTTTAAAAAAGGCAAGAAGCCCTGGGAACCAGGTTGATATCAACGACACAAGATAAATATCCCCTCAGGCACGTAGCGTAAAATCATCGTTGGAACTTGAAAAGGCGTCGTTTTGACGTTTGTATGACATCTTCTCGATGTTGATCCGACATTTCGTGCCCAATCTTTCAATTTCGAAATAAACACAAAAGTAATTGTATAACCACAGAGATGCTACCACAGGCCGATGCTACTACTAAATTTGTGTCTCCAAGCTGAATTGGAGATAATATGTACGGTAAATATAGAAACAACGATATGCACTGAATGTAAAAAAAAGATTTTACCAGAGGTTCAAGGAGTTTCGAAAAGGACTTTTGGATTACCCCGGAATTGTTTGATATCTCAAACCACCCGATCACCAAAGAGCAGTGTAATTCCCGGGTATATGTAAAGTACAATCTTATGCAAATACTCTTTTTGTAAAATATTTTTTTATGGACTATTATTTTTTATGGAATATATATCAATGTACGATTCATGCATAGTAAGTTGACATTTATTCTTTCAAGGTTGGCAGCAACCTCGTTCCCAGGGCTTCTTTTTCGAACGTCAAGAGAGAAGAAGCCCCGAGAATGAGGTTGGGTTGGCAGTATATATATATAGAGTTACATTCATTCTGGCCTTTTGTACGCTTATCGCATTTTTGTTTTTTTTCATAGGTAATTTTTCATAAATTTATAATGTCACTTCTCAAATTATAAGGGATAAGGTAGGCAAAGATAAAGAAGAGGGAAGGAATAAAGCGCTTAGATTTCCAGGCTAACCAGTCGTTAGCTTCTACCACTAACGTAGGGCAGGGCGTTACCGGCGAGATTTTGCTGAGAAGAATGACGAAATGGCTGAATCTCATTTCGTTTTTCAATATAGTTATATATTTTCCAGACCTCCGTTCGCTGGATTAACAATTTTTTTACAACTGAAAGTTGGTGTGTGTTTTACATTTTTTTCTCGTAAATCCGTTAAATTCTGAATCCCAGATAGGCGGGCTTGTGTATTTCAAAAAAACAAGAAGCCCTGGGAACAGGGTTGCCGGACTTAGACTTTTTGAGCCATAGAATATTGGAAATTTTAAATCTCGTGACAATGAGATTGCATTCGGGGGCTTATATTCCGGATATTCCGAGATGTTACGGTATTACGACATTTTTAACTACGAAAAATTTCTAGGTAGACTAAAAGGTACGAACACAAGGAGTAACTAAAATAATTTCACAAGTAGAAAATATATTACCAAGTAAAAAATAATACAAAATATGCATATTCTCAGCTTCTTCTCTCTTAGATGTAAAAGAGAGAGAAAGTCCTGCGATTGGTTTGCAAATATGCACATCATTTATATATGATCTTGCTTATCCCATTCCACATTTGCATGTTTGAGTAAAAAGAGTATCCAGTCAAACAATTTTGTAAGATACCAATCGACTGCAAGTTAGATAACGTAAAACCTTTTCTCCGAATGTAACTTTCTCCAGTTTTTATTAATGGTAAAGGTACTTTAAACTTTCGTGGGCATTAACTTTCGCGGTTTTAAAAATCCGTGAAATTTTTGCATTTCGCGAGCACAAACTTTCGCGGATCGTCTAAAAGAGAATTTTTCGCGAGCATAAACTTTCGCGGAAGAGCAAAAATAGTAATTGTTTTTCGTATTTAAATAATAATTGGAGAATTTCTATTCTTTATTTCAATGGATTCAGGGAGAATGGAAAGAGAAAAACACAATGGATGGGGCCAAAATCCGCGAAAACCGCGAAAGTTAATGCCCGCAAAAGTTAATGCTCCTAAAGTAATTGTTTGCAAGCGAATAACTGTGCTCGAAATAATAGCGCATAATCACTGTGGTGAAGTATTGAGCTTGTAATTATGTTCAAAACTATTTACCCATATTTCGAGCATTAGTTTTGGTGTTACGTTAACCATTTTTAAAACTGCTTAATTAAAGTAAATCATACCTGTGGTGGAGGGCAAAGAACCAATGATCTTGAAATTTATTAGTTGCTTCCTAGGGAGAAACGAGGCAATTTCAAGATCGTCCATTTAACACCCTCCCTCATCACAGATATAATAACGCTTATTTTAACTTTTAAAGCATGAACAGTCATTTACACACTGGTAACTTATCGTGTATCTAAGCCTGAATATAACTGCAGAACATCACCTACAGATAAGTATCTTTGAGTCTAGTTTTCAGCTTTGAAGCTGAAAGTATGTTCATAATACTTCTCCATATACATACCCAGTGGGCAAAAAATTGTTCAAAGTCCGCCGTAAAGAAGCTAGAACAGCTTCCAAAGACATTGTTTTAGCTTTTTTACTGCTGACTTTGAACAAGTTTTTACTCATTGGATTTGTGATGTCCGGCAGTTACGTGCAAGCTTGGTATTTATAAAATAATTCTATAAAATTGGTGACATCGTTTACACCAACATTCTTATACAAACATATTTCAACAACTAACTAACTACTCGAAAAGAACAAATAATCACTACAGAGGAAAAATTTTCGAGCACAGCTTAATGCTGCAAAACCTAAAACTATGCTTAAAAAAATACTCCACCACAGTGATTATATGCTCTTATTTCGACAACTGAACGACTATTATCTGTCTCAATTCCAAGCTTCTTTCATAAAAAATAAAATAACTGTCAGGTATCACTTGTGCAGGACTCTCCTCCACAGGTGATATCCGGTAGTTATTCTGTGGCTTGATGTATGGAGGTATGTCTAACTGAAATAAAAGGTTGAATAATCACCTCAATTATACTCGTTCTGTAGTTTTTTTGGAAACATATTTTACTCTTCTCCCCAGACAAGATAATACCAGTAATTGCATATATAGCAGCACAACGTATGGTTGTCATGGTAACCTAAAAGATGCCATTTGATAGTAATAGCATTCTGCATGTTTAAAATATCTTTAAACGTCAAACCTTCTTTTTCTTGATCATAAACTGTCTGTATTTCGCCCATTGCCTCCATTGCCCAACTTCACGTACTGTTCTCAATGAAAAGTACAGTGCGCCAGTTACACCAAAAGCTGTTAATGCATATGTTGCTATAGTAGCAGATTCTACCATATCATCAATTTTACTAGCATCTGGTAATATGTCCGGCAATGGTATACTGTTTGTAATGCCCTGCACAAGATTTGTGGCAACGTCTGGTACAATAGATACCGAACTTTTAGTAGCCTTTTTAATTTCGCTTGCACTACCGAATGCTATATGATCAAGTAATCGAGTCAAAGA
>JAULBZ010002724.1:0-18070 GCA_032360805.1 Neoturris breviconis | reverse complement strand
GCCAAGTTGAGTATGTGGTCAGTTAGGAATTTGTATGTAGTATGTAGTCAAGTAGTGTTCTAATCAGCCCAAGGTTGTCCCTCCAAATAAATGGATTCTTCCTTCTCGTGACGGGGCTTGTGACATGTCATGTGAGTTTTGACGAGTGAATTTAAATTCAGTAGTGTGCTAGTAGTAGTTAAGTATGAATACAATTAGTGTTAATAGAAGTAGTTTATTAGAAGCACCTCGTTTAGTCAGTACATCATTTAGCTGGTGCTTTCCAGGTTGCCAGTGCAGTTTAACTTCATTTCCCTCCATTCTTTGATGAACACATCACATATACAAACTTTTGTTGTCAGTGATGGAATGAATTGGTTGACCTTTTGTGAAGGGTTATATGGCTGCAATTAGTTGTTGTAGCTAGAGTTGATCTGACTACACACTTCACTTTGCTAGAAGCCCAATCCACTGTATTGCATCAACGTGAAGCTTCACATAGCAGTATTATGTGTCCTTATTGGCTTCCTCCATTAGGGAGATTGTTGAAACTAGCATCTGGAGTACAGTTTGAAGTGAACGCTATCTGTTTCAAGACTTGGAAAAACAGATAGCTGTGTTGCAGTTTTATCTGAAGTACCTTGTTGATTTTGATCAGGCGTTCAATTTTGCCATCTTGACTTTTGTACTTGCTTCACAGGCATTATAATTATCAAAATTAATGTTGAGCCTTGAGATCCGGCATACCCAATTTAGCGGGCCAATGAGTGTTCTATACTTTGTTTGCACTTCATCAGTTACAGGGGATAACTTCATTCGACTAGGTATTTCCAAGGGATTTAGACTGTCTATATAGTCATCTTGATCAATTTTGATGCTTTTGTTCTGTAGTTGTTGCACATTTATTCCAATGTAGTTGAAAGGTTGTTTGTTCTCAGCTCGAATTTTGAAGTCAACTTTCAGCTTCTTACTTACAGAGTTCTCAAATACGTCATTGCCTCCATCTATCATGCCATCGACAAACATGCAAGAATTCTACATAGAACATTATTTTCATGAAGAAGGAAAATTTCTTGGTCATATTGATTAATTACACTAACGATTTTGCAGATCTCCTGGTATACACGAAGGTACCAGTAACGACTTGCATCAGCTAATCCATATATATACACCTCCGGTTTTTTTCTGTATCGGAACTGAGATAAAATAAATGCATGCAGCTGGCTCAATATTTTGTCACAGAAAATATTCTCGAAAAAGAAACACATCGGCACTTGACATTTTTTTAACATCAAAAGGTGTTCTTTCAATGTCAAAGCATCAAACGGGCAATTGGAACTGCCTGTTCATCAATCTAGTGATGCGTTAGCAGCGCAATATTCTTTGTCTAAATTTCTTTATTTTCTACAGAGAAGCCATGGGAATGAAGTTGTGTGCAGGGAATCTTTCTGTCTTTTCTTTGAGAGAAAGACCCTGGCAAAGAGATCTTATCTTATCTAACCTGATCCACTTTTGACAACCCACTACTTGCTATACATTTTTGTTATTTTTAAGTGCGTTATTTTATATCATTGTTTCCTATTCGAGTAATTTTTTTTTGAAAAAACTTTTAAAAGTGATTTAAGTTTTTGGAATTTATGTTTTATTTTGACTTGCCCTAATGTGTCCTTCACGCCTTAGGAAATATAATATGCAATGAGCAATGTCATTTACTAAATGTTCGTTTTCTCCTATTCTTTTTAAACATCATTAATGGCTGAATCCAAAGGAGTTCTTTGAACTATACACATTCGAAGTATATTCAACCATGCGGCTTTCCTACTCATTTTCTTTTACCTTTAAAGCTCTTTTGTGACTGACTGATCATTTATTATTGAAAACTTGAAGTTTGTACTTCCAATAACAAAAGTCAAATTAACATGCAACATTGGTTTCAGCTTCTTTTCTTGTGATCTACTAACAGTACATTATCATCTTTGCAATCCAAGAAAATGTTTTTACTGTTTTTTTAGACAACATTTTGTATAATTGTAAAATGAAAGATGAATTACATCATAATACATATTGATAATAAAATATGACTACATGTGCCACGTGCATGTACATAGAAAATACATAAAATGTTGTTTTGCGAAAAATACAAGGAAGTTTTTCCTTCAAATATTTGAATGAATTTTCAAATAAAAACAGTAAAACATTAAAAATATATAAATTTTATCATAAATGCCCCTTTCTTATCAATTCTTGTTTTTTTTTTCAATCTTGAATTACCGTTTTTGCTGCCAGTTTTATTCAACAAAATCTAATAGTTTTTATTCAAGCTTGGACAGCCTTTGATAGTGTATCTACCAAGAATTATACTTAATATTTTGTAGATTATAGCAGACCTGCTTTCCGTTCAATATTAAAGTTTGCCACTGCATCATAATAAAAGAAACATTGTAGAATACATTCTCATATTTTTGTTTTGTATTTTCTCTTGGATACATTTCTAGTATAGTTCTTAGTTACTGAGGTTAGTATAAATTGATCTTAATTTACTATTAAGTGACAGTGAGTGGGTGGGTGAGTGAGTGGGCAAGTGAGTCGGGTAGTCAGGATGTAGGTCTGTACAAGTCTTTATTATTTGTGATTTTTTGTAGGTTTTGGTGTATGGACGGTTCAGCATGACAACTACTCAGTATCGGTGGTAATTTGCAACCACTGCTTGGAAGCCTATGCTTCCTTTATTTTATCAAGAAAAGGGATATTATTTTAGATTCCTGAAAGCTCGCATAGGTTGATAAATGATGACTTACTGTATTATTATGTTAATACCTTCCTAACCAGTTAACTATAATAACTGTGTTGTTATTACTGTTATTTATTTATTTTTTGTTTTCTGTATATTTTCGTTTTTCGATTTTTTTTTAATTTTATATTTTTTTTTTACCACATTAATTGTCATGCAAGTTCATTTTGTATTGTATCTCTGTTGAATGGGTTATAAGGTTTAAGTAGTGAGAGAAAACTAACGAAGGAACGAAGGAAGGTATGTATATGTACAAACATACATACATAATACATATTACATAATATTTTAATTTTTTCCTTTCTTCGTAAAATAATGTGAAGGAATGTGTATCCCAAAATAAATCAGATCAGATACTTTATTTATTGAGAATTTGGTTACACAAATTTGGTTACCACCTTTTAATGATAAAGGAACTTTTAAAATGATTTTTCTCAAGAATGTTTTACATTGTTTTGATTTTGAAATATTATATAGAGGAATATAAAGTTACTTCTGCTTGATGAGTGTTAGGTTCAAGGTTATCCACAATCTCTTATATAAATATTTGAGACAAAGTGAAATTTGTGCGAAGATTTGGATTTCAACTTAGGCAAAAACCTTTAATTATTGATTAGCAAAATTTGAATCTGTTCCAAGAGCCTGAATACTAGTTACACTGCTGGATACTGCTGGATGAGTGTTAGGTTCAAGGTGTTAGGTTCAAGATTACATATTTCTTAAAATTACAAAATTTGGTTCTGACATGCTTTTGGACATAAACAACATATCTAGTTTACATACTATGACTCCAGTATGGACATTTATAACAGTAAAAAAGAATCCCGTCTATCATCCCAACTATCCCGTCTCTATAAAATTTAGAACATCAGAGTTTGTTTTGAGTGACTGACCAACTAAATATTCTCAGTACTCAATGTAACTTCCATACCAGGAGCAGAACCATGATAGTTTTGGCAGTTGTGGGTTGCTTTCCAATTTTCAAAAGCATAATGCCTTATATTTTTTACTCATCGACTCATTGCCTTTAGATAGGTTGAAATGGCCAGGGGGAAACCCCTTAAGATTTCAGGATTGGCTGAACATTATCATGAAACTTGATATAGTAACACTACAACATCTAATAAACATTCATAATAATTATTTTTACTATGAATTTTTTTTGAAAAGTGTATTCTTTCAAAGCCTATAGCTTTGTTATAAAGCTGATTTTTGCATTTGATTTATGATTCAGAAAGGTAATACAACATTGTTTAAAAAGGCTTCTGGTTTTTCATAAAATTATGTAGTTTTGCCGGAATAGGGCACCAAACTTAGCAAAAATACCACATTAATTGTCATACAAGTTAATTCTGTATTGTATCTCTGTTGAATGGGTTACAAGGTTTAAGTAGTGAGAGAAAACTAACGAACGAAGGAAGGAAGGTATGTATATGTACCTACACACATATACATATTACATTATAATTAATTTTTGCCTTTCTTATTGTTAGAAGAGTTACCGTAAATCCTTTAATTAACGCCTTTGGTGCTTATTACAATTGTGAATGGGCGCTTATTAGAGGGAGGCATTTATTAACTTTGGAAGAAATTTACAGCGAGTAGTTATAAGAAAAAAAATTGAAATAATAAAATATTACCACAAAATGTCAATGAAGTCATCATTCAAATCATCACCATTGTTTGGTTTACGTCAGTGTCTGATACATGTTAATAATGAATGATAATCAAAAAAGACAAAAATGAGATAATTCGGACACATTGGTTAACAAACAGCTATATTTTTACAGCCCTCTGAATCCAAAGCAAGCTAGGACGGCACGTAAGTGTCTATTACATGTAGTGTACCTAACACAGGAATATCACAAAATTTACCTTCACACTGAATATTTTCTCTGACAGTAGCATTTAAGCAAGAACCAGTCGGTAGAGATCGAAGATTTGTTGGTACAACAATATTTCCATGAACAGCCAAGTTTAGACAATCAACCTTGCCATATTTTTTAGTTCCAAAAATTCCTTGCCACTTTCAATAAAAACACACCAGCAATAACCAGTAGACCCATGACATTGTTTTTTTACATGAACCATCATCGTTACATGACGGAACAAAATTTCCAACAATGCTCTCATCCGTCCTAGTTACATGACATTTTAGCTTTTTTATCTAAAAAGAAGAAAAATTCACCCATATTAGGCAAAAACTTGAATAAAGTGAGCAGTAAAGATGCTAGGAAAGTAAAGATGTTCATCTAGCATCGTTACTGCATATCGTGACCAATTTTTTGTCCAATGGGTAGAATATAGAACTAACATTTCCAATAAACATCATAAAACTTTACATGATACATTTAATGCAAGGTACCGATTCTGTTGCAAATGCTAATTGAGATATTAATAACATTTCAATATTGAAAATAGGATGAAATTATCATTATGGTGGAGTCAGACTTCAGGAATTGTAAACTACACAATAATTATGTACGTTCTTATCATAAGCATTATAGTTTATTGGCACTATAATGTAACATAGATCCTAATGTTTTCCTTTACCATGTTGTCTTTCACAAAGAAACCAGAGTTCTATGGGGTGGGGAGAGCCTGGAGGGGAGTAGATAGAGCATACCATATCAGTGTTCGAAATAAGACTAAGGAACCATCTTCAAAATTCGTTCCTGTGCTGAATCAATGATCTTACAATTGATTGGATTCATTGTCCTAAAGAAACTGATCAATTGTAAGCTCATTGACTTAACACTCTTCATTGGAGATTAATTTTTCTCAAATTTGTTGGTTTTAACTACTTAATGCTACTAAAATATCTGCTTTTTGAAACAAATTTTGGAGATGACTCTTAAGTAATCTCCAGCCTGAAGCAATGCTCAAAAATCACCCCTCATCAGTGATTTGAAAACTGCCCTATGATATGAAATGTCATCAGATTTGCCGGTGTCATTAGATTTGCCTCATACGTTTTGAGATTATTGGAAGTCATATGATTGATACAATGTGGGTGTTTTTATTATTACAAATTTATGGCGAAGGGAGCAGTTAATAATAAATAAATTAATATTTAATTTTGAAGAATGCAAGAATGTAAGAATATGTATACCTTCACATGGACCCTCTTTTTGTAAAAATAGAGTTTTAGATTCATCTTCACATTGCGCTACTTGAAATGTACAGTGGGGTTTACTGGATGTTTTTCTATCACTTCCACAGGTCAGTTCATAATTATAAGAACATCCTTGAATACATTTTAGTCTTTTCTACGAAAAAGTTAAATTTGTTAGATTTAATAGAGCTATAGAAAATTAGATCACATTTCCTAAAATAACTGTCAAACATTATCTGTGATCTGTAGAGGAAAGTTTTTAAGTACAGTTCTTAGGGAGCATCTCAAAAATAAAATCTACAAAAGAAAGTACTGAGTCAATGATCTCGTACCGAAGAGACCAATCCATTCCAAGCTCATTGACCTAACACACTTCTGCACAGATTCATTTTTGTAAAATTTGACAATTTTATTTAGTTGATTTAACCCTAAAAATAAAAGTTGGTTTTGAAGCCAAATTTTGAGATAGTCCCTTCCTGTAAAGTTGGAAAATAATTACATTAAAAAATAAATTTCCACATGTCCAACAGTTATTTTCAGGCTTGCGACCATCCAGTGGTCAATAGAAGTGTAAATAATCACTGTGTGGAGGAGGGATTTTTAGGCATTGCTTCAGTTTTTTTAGCCCAAAGCTATGCTTAAAAATCCCTTCTCCACAGTGGTTATTTACTCTAGTTTCAACCACTGCCATTAATTCAAAATGCAGTAAAACATAAGTCAATGAAACGACGGAAGTTTCCTTCTTGTAATTTGTATATACATATTTATCTCTATTAACCAATCAGAATTCTGAATTACTGTAATTCATTGCAATGATACATTGAAATTTATATTTTCAAATTAATTAGTTTTTCAAAATCTGTACTATACCCTCTCCCTTTTTCAAAGTTATTTAAATACACACATTAGAAACAAAATTCGTTTTTAAAAAGCAGATATTTTAACGGCTTTAGAGTAGCCGAAATCAATAATTTGAGAAAAATTAATCTATGATGAAGAGTGTTAAGTTAATGAGTTC
This sequence comes from Neoturris breviconis, assembly GCA_032360805.1. Lineage (NCBI taxonomy): Eukaryota > Metazoa > Cnidaria > Hydrozoa > Anthoathecata > Pandeidae > Neoturris > Neoturris breviconis. The sequence continues at coordinate 11,167 of JAULBZ010002724.1, read as the reverse complement.
GCAATTGAGCTGCTAATAGTCCTTAACTGACCATAGGCTGACCAAATTCTGCCGACCTAGGCCTAATTTTAGGTCGGCGTTGCCGTTATAAGGCATCTCCAAGGTCGGGAAAAGATATAGTTGAATAATATATATTTGAAAGTCCAGGCAATTCTTTGCTATGTTTTTAATCTCAAAGATATAACAGAACATTAATACAAACTAATGTATCTTTGTAAATCTAAAAACTTCCTTCAAGTCTGCAGTAAAGACGCTAGAATAACGTTGAACAAGTTAGTCACCCTTAGTTATAATAATGAAAAGCACACGTGTTTACCAGTTTTAATAAAATAGGATGAACAATATGTCTAGACATATCTATTCAAAATAGAATGTTTATTTCAGATTATAAAACAATAAGTTTATTAAAGCCCTATTCACATGTACGTAAAAATTTCTGTAATGATTTACGACTAAAACAATGTTCGTTCTTTCATTGCAGAAAAAAGAAAAGGCTGTTAAATTGTTTATTTAAACCAGGATTGATTTGCTTCGTAATTCTCCCGTTTTCTTCATTGAAATGAATTGGAAATCGATAGTTTGTCATATATTAAAATGACTTGAAAATTAGTAGTTTGCCTTAAATAAGTTCCATTTTGTTTGTTAAAATGATTTGGAAATCTTTAATTGTAATGCCATCAACAACTAGTTTGTCTGCTAATGCTCCCATCCAGCAAAGACCTTCAAAGTCATTAAAATAACTTTAGGACAACGTTCACTGAACATTGCTCTAACGTTATTTTGCTGACTTTTAATAAGTTTTTGCCCACTGTGGATTTCCATTCCGCGGAAGATTTTCTGGAAAACAGCTTTTAGGCTCATTCATCTCCTGCACAATGGCTTGACATATTTTTACCTTGATAAATGTGTTTCAATAGTTTATTTAACTTGAAACCTTACTATCTTAATAAAGACATATTTTAAACACTGTTTATGTTGTTAGGTTTAACAACTTAATGCCACACCTTTGTGATTGAATATTGCTTCAGGATACAAAGCCTTCAGGCTATGAAGCCTGAAGCAATGCTAAAATCTATCCATAGTGATTATTTACTCTCATCTCGACCACTGTGTTGGGTGGATCCGCGCCATTTTAAGGTTCAGGCCTTGAAATTCACTATGACAAACACCTTTGGAGGAGTGCATTTGAACATAATTTTCAGCTAAACCAGCTGAAATTTATGTTCAAATGCACTCCTCCACAGGTGTTTGAGGTTGAATTTGCAAATAAGTTATAGTTATTCTTCTCAAAGTCAGAGTAATTATCTTCAAAAATAACCTTGTGGTTAATCTTTATCAAAGAACAGGAAGTTAAAATTTATGTGTGTCTATATTTCTTTCTACGCGTGCACATTTTTTGTTCCGAGGAATATTTTCTGAAGTTAAAAACGGCCTTAAAGCTTGGTCATTGATATACCATTCTTCTATTCAGTTTCTTTTCATGCTGAAGTTAGTCTAACAAAAAATTGTTTTTGGATCGATATCATTCAATTGCTTGCAAACTTTCAGGGATTAAAATAACTGCTGGTTATTACTGTGAAGGAGTTATTTTTCAGAATATTTTCAACCAAATCAGCAGTTATACTAACTTTTTTTTTGCTGTTATGTAGGTAAACAAGAAGCATGATAGTTTCCATTTAAAGGAGGTAATTACAAGTAACTTCAATCATTATTATGAGCCTTAAAGATTGATTTTCATTGGTAGATTTTTGTCTACAAAAGAGCGACTTTTTTAACTGAACATGCGTATTGATAAATGTAGTGACGTACGTGACAAAAATGACCTAATAAATCATAATATCACTTGACCTATAAAGCGCAGGTGCTTTGACACTAAGGAATGGAAGTATTTTTATAAGTTATTTGACCCAGTAACTAACTGAGTCATTAATATGTTAGTCGGTGACTGCATAATCTCTAACTCTTGTTATAGTAATGAAGTAATAAAAGCATAATTTGCTTTCTGACAGTACTTTATTTGTTTTGTTAACATATATCTTGTTTATAACAACAAGAAAGACCTATTCGACCTAACGGTGTTAACTAGGTTCTTTAAGCACGCAATATAGAGTATGTTAAATCAATGATCAAGTAGTTGTTTAGATTCTTCCATTATAGAAACTAATTAATGCAAGATCATTGATACAAAATTTTCCATTTCACATTGCACTTACACACCTCGGAATTCACATCAGCACTCCCCTGTGGAGGAGCATCTTTGGAGACTAATTTACAGCCTATTATACAGCCTAGCCATGTTGTCGTGAATTCAGAGACCTGCATCATTTTGATGACATTTCCAAATGGTCAGGAACAGTTAGAAAGCTCATGTATGGTCTGAATATTATGAGTGAACAAAGAAATGTTGCTTAAATCAAAAACTGGTGTTTTATTCTTTCTCTGCCTAAAACAGTTTTAATATTATTTTTTATGGTGTAAAACTACTTCTTCGTAGACACATTCCTAACAACTTGTAATATACCCATTTATAAAAAACTTGTTCAAAGTCTGCAGTAAAGATGCTAGAACAATGTTGAATGATGTTGTTCTAGCATCTTTACTGCAGACTTTGAAAAGGTTTTTGGCATAACTGTGACTCTTATTTAACACCTTATAAAATTTAAAATATGTAAAATGTGACTCGTACTGGTTGAATTTCTCGATTTCACAATAATCATGAAATATAAAAAGGTGCAGTTATACATTTCTATGATCTCGGTTGTGACGTAAGTAGTTGTTGAAATGTATCAGATGTTTATGTTGGTAAGATTCTCTTAAGATGAAAACTGTGCGATTGTGCAATCACATTGGTTAATGATGATGATGACTTATATTTATAATCACTAATTGTGTTCATTATGTATCATTTGAAGTAGGATTCTCGTCAATGTTTAGACTTTACTCAAAAGAAAATAATGTGTATTCTTAAAATTTGAAATTGACCCTTGCTTTTCTTTGTGCTTGACGTAATTTGAAACCATAATCTTATTGTTTTATTTTGTTTATTTAAACTATTGTGTAAATAGACTGTCAAGTATCAACATTTGAATTATTATATAAGACGTGGGAAGGTTTTTTATTTTATTCACTTGACAAAAGTTATGGAGAATACAAGACAGTTTTTACTTTATTTATTGATTTGTTGTGTTGTCTTTGTCATTGCCGAAGATGTACCCAACAAAGGTTTGCATGCATTTTCTTATAACATTCTTTTCATTTAAAATATTGTACTACCCTATGGAGAAATTGCTAATTTTCTTTCTATTTTTCCATGCCGTTTATTTAGTGCCTAGTTATTGATATATTTAGTAAAAAGCAATAATAATTTCAAGATCAGCCAGTGGTTGAAACAAAAGTAAATAATCACTGTGGAGGAGGGATCTTTGAGCATTTCTTCAGGCTTTTTAGCCTGAAGCTATTTTCAAATATCACTCCACCACAGTAATTATTCACTCTTAATTTTACCACTATCAATGATAGAGGGTCTTATGTTTGGAGACTAGACATAAATTTGTGATCTCTATGGATTTTTACAAAAATTAGTACATGTTCTGTTATAATTAATAATGATCTATTTCTAATGATCAATTTCTATACGCAAAAGCCAAGAAATTTATATTTGACATTAGGGACCATCTCCAAAATTTGTTCTCAGGGAAGGGGGAATGAATTAAGGAGCTTTCAATTGATTGTTTTCTTCGTACCGAAGGAACCAATCAGTTGCTAGCTCATTGACTTAACACTCTTTATTGTAGATTAATTAGATGGCTCCTTATGGGATATATTTCTTTCTAATCTGACACTTTGATACCTTATATAGTATATAGTATATTTATGCTACAACATCCATTCTCCACAGTGATTATTAACACTGCATCTCTTGGTTACTTGTCAGACTTGAAGAATTGTGTGCATTTTAATTTGATTTCACAATATTAATTCTATATTATATTAAATTATATTTATCCCAGGTGACAAAAACCTGTTCAAAGTCAGCAAAATAACGTTAAAACAACATTCAAAGAACATTATTCCAACGTTATTTTGCTGGCTTTGAACAGTTTTTTGCCGGCTGGGATATTACACTGATGATGACCTTCAGAAAAGTCTTATTTTGAAAAAAACATTTTGTAAAAATTATATTCTACACAAGCAAGGTTAAATACTGTATACGTGTTTAATATAAAAGCAGATAAAAACTGTGAAGGAGTGCTTCAGGCTAGAAATTCTGATGACATTGTAGAAGACTTTGAGGCACTTGTTAAATGGCACTTAACTTAAAAAAACATTTTATACTTGCTACTCATTTTTATGAAAATTAATAATCTATCATAAGTAGCGATAAAGGTGGGTTTCCACTTCGCGTGAATTGGTCATGCGAATGAGAATCATCAATATTATTAGTACTTTGACTCCTTACAGAACTTTGTTGTTGTTGATAACGTTGTTGTTATAAAAATACCAGAAGTTGTTCCTGGTTTTATGCCCCATCCATTCCTGATAGTTCCTGATTTCCCCTTCCAAAACGAAAAATATATCTTGAAAAAACTTAATTCGTAATTTTAAAAACTTGATATTTATTTGTTGAAAAACTGCAAATATATATTATTAAAAATCGTTTTGATTTCAAATGTTTCGAAAACTCTTTCAAAACATTTGAATAAGTGCATGTGTGAACTGAAACTGCTGAATGTGGTAGAATACTATTTATACTAAATGATTTATCCTTAATCCTTTATAAACTTAGTTACTCATGTTGATAGTCATTGTACGAAATGATTATGTTATTGAATATTATATCTTACTCTAATGGCATTTTCAGTGTTTGAAATAAGATGAAATATTGACTGAGGTCGAAATAAGAGCAAATAATCACTGTCGACGAGTGATTATTTTGAATGTTGATAATGATCCTAATCCAGTGCTGCTCGAAATAAGAGTAAACAAACACTGTGGAAGATATATTTTTGAGCATAGCTTCAGGCTTTCTAGTCTGAAGCGATACTAAAATAATATTTGTCGACAGTGGTTATTTGCTGACTGTTAAGTAAGGGACCAACTCAAAAAACAACTTTACTTCAAGCTTCTTCACATAACAGTCTCTTGTATTTCGTTTCATTCATATTTGTATTTATTACAGGTTGTGAACATAATGGAATAAAATATGTAAAAGGTGATGTCAGATTTGAAGAATGTAATTCATGGTATGTGGTTATCTCCATTATGAAATTATACAACTCCCCGTGGGCAAAATGTTGTTCAAAGTCTGCAATAAAGATGCTAGAACAACGTCACTGCAGACATTTTTTGTCAAAAGAATATGCTCTACAATTCGTTAATGTAACCATTGGGCTAATGTTTACTAACATTTCACTGTTTGCAGTATTGTTTTGATAATTCTTTTTTTTTAGTTCATGTGCTGATGGTTTATGGATTTGCACAATAATTGCCTGTCCAACAGGTACGATTGCTTAAATTAACTTTCCGTGTTTTGTATATGTTTGTCTATTGCTAAAGTGCGAAATACGAAAAAGAATTGAAGTATTGAATAATGGTTGAATGTCATATCAAATTCTTCCCTATGACTCCTAAAGCCCCATTTCCATTCAGTGGAAATTTCCGCACGGGCAGCTTATTATGCTGAAATATACGCTGAATGGAAACTGGGCTTAACTATGATATTTTTTTTAAAGGGAGAATAATTATTTTGCAGATTAATTCCAGGCTGATTGACCCGAAAAGTTTGTACTTGGATTATTGAAAGCTATAATATCTTTTATGAGGTTACTGTGGGGAGTTCCCATTCCTTTTGGCAGAGTAGTTACTGGAGAACTAATGTTTTAAGATTTATTTTTAATATATTAACGTTTTTGTTGAATCGATATAATAATATCTGCCAACATAAGTTGATTGTACTTTTCCTTAGTGGTTCTAGAGTTAAATTACTATGTCAAACGAGCAATGAAATTTCAACCATTGCAAGTTTAACTGTTTATAGTTATTATAATAAGAGCAGTCTGAAACAAAGCTCCGGTTCTTGCACTGAGGACATCTGCACTTACGTTTTATTCTAAATCGTCATATTTTTAAATATTTGAATCCATGTGGCAGATGCATATGTAGTGCAATGTTTTCGCTTCCATGAGATTAATAATCAAAGAGTATAATACCTAAAAATGAAAACGAAGAACTGAAGAACAAAAATAGTTCTTGTTGCTCAGTTGCTTATAGTTTTGAAGAAAGTTTTACATCTCTCCAAGTCTTTAGTTTTTGATAGTGATGGTTATGTGTTACTTACAACATAGCATATTGATAGAGATTTTTTTCTGTGAGTTATTACTGGCGTCATGTTTTCATAACTATATAATTTCATAATAAGTATGTGTTAAAACTAAATTCAAAAGACGACCCATGACCTACCGATTGAACCATATCACTATGTTTAAATTTCAGGATCTTTACTGAGCAAAATAAAAATTCCTGCAATTTATTTCATTTCCACAATTACTGCATTCAATAATAATAACAGCATCATTTTTTTTCTTTTCTTTTTATTGTTTGCTCTAGTAGCTAGCTAACTGTTTCTCATAGTTTTTGCAACTTTACAAAGATAAACATTTAAGCAATATTCGAACAAGCTATATGGCATCTAAATAGAAACTTCGTGATGAACAGCCAAGAACGCACAAACATCAAAACAAAGTCATGATACATAATAAACATTTTCTTTTCAGTAACTACATTACGCAAGGCTTCGTCAATCTATTCAAGACTCATTCATTTAAGCCAAGCTAAGCAGTACTATATCCAACAAGCAAGAAAAACCGTTGTTTTTTTACTGATCATTCGTTCTATCATCACATTAAAAAAGTTTCATTTGTTTTGAACACCATTCTAATTTTCCTAGTATACGATACCAACAGTTTTCTTCTCCAATAAAAATAGAGCTACTATAAACCAATCACAAAATTAAAAAATATGCCCATTGTTTATAGACTATGTCCAGCTTTAGCTGAAGACAATACAGTGTAATTTAGATTATAATAACAACAGCCTCCAAGTCAATTAAATGTTGCAGTAGCATGTTATGTTAATGAGCTTGCAATTAGTTGAAACAAATGAGCTTGATTAGTTTCATTGTTACAAGCATACCTATCAATTTTACACTTCTTTCTCAATTTTGTTATGAAGATCATGTATTATTTATTTAATACATTTAGGGGTATGCTACTACAATGGTAATGAAATAGAGAATGGTAATTCTGTTGTTGATGGGTGTAATAACTGGTAAATAATATTTCATGGCACAGAATGATAAATTATGAAACATGGTCCAAGCATTTCTTAATGGGCTGTGGATTGCGATAAATGAAATATATTTGATATTCTTGTGCAGTGTATCTCATTTATTTTAAATTTGTATATTCGTCATAAGGCATGTCTCAGTGGGCAGTAACTTGTTCAAATTTAGCAGCATTAATTCTAACATAACAAAATAAATTATTTATTTACATTCTTTCTTTTGCTCTTCTTTATGTTGCTTTTTATAGACTATTAACGAGCCATCTTACAAATTTGTTTCAAAAAGCAGATATTGTAGCAGCTTTAAAGTAGTCAAAATCAATAAATTTGAGAAAAAATAATCTATAATGAAGAGTGTTAAGTCAACGAGCTTACTATTGATTGGTTTCTTTGGTACGAAGAAACCAATCAATTGTAATATTGTTGATTCATCACTCTTCCCCTGCCAAGGGATTTTGGAGATGGTCCCTAATGTTATATTATTTCTAGTATTTGCACTGCACTTGATAAAGACAGAGTTGGTGTTCTAGCATGCACTAGGAAGTTTTGCCCACCAAAAGGTAAGGCCATTCTTTTTAATTCTATTTTAACTGGGTGTGGGAGTATTATGTTTTCTCTCCCATTTGAATTTCTACTATATGTGGCAGGTACTTTATATATATATTCGGAACTATCTCCTAAATTCTTTTCAAGAAGTAGGTATTTTAGCAGCTTTAAAGATGTCAAAATCAACAACTTTGGGAAAAATCAATCTACCGTACGATGAAGAGTGTCAAGTCAACAAGCTTGCAATTGAAATGCAAGATTGTTGTTTCAGCACTCTCCCCTACAAATTAATTTTGGAGATGGTCCCTTACTAAAATCCTGAATTTTATTTCTTTCATTTTTTCATTTATTGCAGGTTGTAGACACAATGGAGTAAAATATGTAAATGGTAATGTTAGATATGAAGAATGTAATTCATGGTATGTAGTGTTTGAAATAAAAGCAAATAATCACTATGGAGGAGAGATATTTGAGCATTGCTTCCCTCCACATTGATTATTATTTTGTTCTTATTTCAAATACTGGTATGTATTTACAAGCCTGACATCACCTTAGGAGGAGTATTTTCTGTTTTCTGATGAAAACTACCCACAAAAATGCTCCTGTCAATTATTTTTAGGCTTGACTTATTTGCATGTTCTAAATTAAAAACAAGTAATGCTCTAGACGCACACCAGAGAAATGGTTAATCTCAAGATCACTCTTCTCCACAATGCTGTTTTATGTGTTTAATTCTTTAAATTTTGGTGTGCCGAGTTTACTATTAATCGTTTCACAGTTTGTACTATTCTTTTTGTGATTGTTTTTAGTTCTTGTCTAAATGGTGGTTGGGCTTGCACACTTATTGGCTGCCCAACAGGTATTGTTGCTAGTTACTATTTTTATGGTATATTATAGCGTATCTGTGTTTCAAGGTCATTTTAAATTTAAACCAAACATATTATTGAAATAGCAATCTGCGATGAAAATTGTTTACTGTAAATCTTCTAATTAGTGCCCTTGAATAAGTGCCCAGGTTTTTGTGGAAAATATTAATTAGTGCCCATTCTAATAAATTTTTGTGGACCTACAGAGAAGTGTGACTCATACAGTGTGTAGACTGAGCTAAATAAGTGGATGTCTATATAATAGGCTAGTCCTTATTTTATCAAAACATGCAAGTGTTCATGTCATTCCGTGCAGAATGTTCTTAGGAGAGGTGTGTTCTTTTCACATCTTTGTAATTACTTTATAAAGATATAAGAAGGTTTTTGTTTACCTTTATTATGTCTGAGGAAGGACTTAACTTTTAATTAGCTTTTTATTGCAACATTATCTTGTTTACACTCAACAAACATTTTTATTGTTTTACCATATACTATATCCTTAAGATTACAATAAGTAGCAAATAGTTTTATACCGGAAATAAATGTTCACGAGACATGTTTTAAACAATCTTACTTGAACATGTTTAGTTATCTCTGTTTGATATTTAACAGTTTAATACAGTTCAATAAAGTAATACATGAAATGAGTCAAATCATTTATAAAGGAATGAAAAGTTTAGCATATTATTTATTATTTTTATTTTTTTAAAAAAAATATTTTTTTTAAAAAACACAATGTTGTTAGTTTTATATTATTTGTGACATATCTCTGTGAAATAACTGCTTTCTTATGTTCTGTTTGGTTGTATGTTGCTGACCTCTGTTGATAAAGTGCTAAATACAGATAAGAATAATAGCTGAATGTCATGTCAAATTCTTTACTTCCACTTTTATAGTTATTTTTTTGATAGAGTGTTGCTTTGCAGAAAATAATATTTTGCGGACCAATTCCAGGCTTGGCCTGAAATGTTAGTACCTGGATTTTTAAAAGCTACTATAGTTTTTTTATGAGGCCGCTGCAGGGAGTTTTTTTGGTAGAATAGTCTACAATCCCTTACATAAATATTTGAGACAAGGTGAAATTTTGTGTAAAAATTCAGAATTTTAAATTAGGCTAAGAGAATTAAATTTTGATTAGCAATACAAACTGCATGGAAATTCACATTTGTACCAGGAGCCTGAGTACTAGGCTGTTAGAAGCAACAAAATTTGTCGAGTTTGCAAAAAGTCCTAAGATCCTAAGCCTTAAGTCATGAGTCTACTTGATAAATCTCTGAGATAAATCATTTTCAGCATTTTGTGTTTTGCTTGTGGTGTGTATTGCTTGTTAAAATTTGAAATAGTCTCATAATTCATGTGAGGGGTTGTAGGTTACTGGAGTGCTAACATTTTAACATTCGATTTCAAGATTTTATTTTAAGTATTAATAATATTATACTGTTAAACCTTATTGTGGAATTACAACAAAATGATCTGCCAAAACAGGTTGATTATACTTGCCCTTGGTTGTTATAGATTTTAATTTTTAGTCTAACTATTTACAATAAGAATGGTGTGTCCAAATAAAAAACCGTTTCAGTAGGGTGTCCCCATTGGACAAAACCTTGTTCAATGTCCACAGTAAAGATGGTAAAACAATATTTTCAACATAGTATCTTTTTACTGCTGATCTTTGAACAAGTTTCTGATACTGGTTTATGTCAATGAGCTTGAAATTAGTTAAAACAATGAACTTGATTTGTTTCATTGCCATAAAGAAATCTGTTAATTGCAGGATTGTACATTCCTTGGTCAATGTTATTATGATAATCATCTCATATTAAATAAACATATTACTTATTTTAATGATTTTAGGTGTATGTTACCACAAGGGTAATGAAATAGAGGATGGTCAATCTGTCTTTGATGGGTGTAATAACTGGTAAATATATTTCAATACACAGCCTGAAAACTATAGCAAATGATCCCATGCATCTCCTTGTATAGACCGTGTATTGCCATATAAGGTTATTCTCAGTCTGAGAATACAAAGATCTAGAAGACCATGCTACAAAATTCCAAATTATAAGCACAGGACCAAATAGCCGATAAAGACAAATTTTTGGGGACTCCCGTTCGGAAGGGGGCTTACATTTTTTTTTTGTGGGGGAGGAAGGGGTTAAGTGAAGACACATGTATTGAAAGACATGTTTATGTGGTAGGGCCATTGGAGCCATCTCCAAAATTCGTTACCAAAAGCAGATATCTTATTAGCCGCTTTAAAAAAAAGTAAAATTCAATAATTTTGTGAATAATTAATATATGATGAAGGATGATAAGTCAATGAGCTTGCAATCGATTGCAAGATCATTGATTCAGCACTTTTCTCCTGGTAACGAATTTTGGAGATGGTTCCTTAATGTTATTGTTTATTT
>JAULBZ010002723.1:0-18071 GCA_032360805.1 Neoturris breviconis | reverse complement strand
TTGTCACCAAAGTCAGCAGAGCTAGCAAAGGAGCAATATCAGAAGTTATTTGATATAGTTGATTCAAACAGAAAAGCATTTCAAGATTTTGATCTCAAAAGTGATAGGCTTGATCGATTCTTCTCAGACTTCATCGGAGCAAAGAAAGCTTATTAAGATATTTGGAATGTGTTCAAACTAGTTTTTGTGCTTTCACATGGACAGTCATCCATTGAGCGTGGTTTCAGTATCAATAAGCAGCTTCTTGTAGAAAATATAAAAGAAAAATCTCTTGTTGCATTAGGTCGTATTGAAGATCACCTGTCATCATTTGAAGAAAGCCCTGAAAGTATCAAAATCAACAGGGAAATGCTGCAACATATAAAAAGGGCAAGCAATCGATATAGGGATGATTTACAATTACAAAGATAGCAGAAAGCAAACAACAGTAAGGAATTGAAACGCAAAATTGTGGACGATGAGATCAAAGTAGTGAGAGCAAAACGTCGACTCTTACAAAGTGAAATCGAATCTTTGACTGATGAGTCAGATAAGCTTGCCATCAAAGCAGAAAAGCACAGTAATTTTGATCTTTTGAAACAGTCAAATCAAAAAAAGAAATTGAGTAAAGCTAAACAAAAGGAGATTGGAGAGTTGGATACAATGGAAATGAATCTGTCTCAGAAGAAGTAACTGCCTAAAGCGTTTTTGAGAACCATTCATGTTGAACCGCAATTTTTGTTTGTTGATATTTTGTTACACATATTGAAAGAATATTAGACATTCCACTCTTCATGCTCGGGCCTGAATTCCTGCTTCTGGGCGTAATTTGTTTTCCTGCCTGGGACCACACTGAAGTATCAAAATATCATAATTTAGCTGTGTTTTCAGGCCTATCGTATAATGGTTAGTGGCATGTCTGGTATATTGACTACTGTTTTAGTTAAATGATTCTTTTTTGCTTCATTATGGCTTATCAGCCATCAACGTTTTACTTGTGTTTCTTTATCTGTGATGGTTACTAACACTTGCTGCTGGACTTGACAATTCCTTTTCTGTTATAATAGAATTGATTTTGTGTATAATGCAAGGTTTCCACACCTAAAATTCCTAGAATATCCTAAAATCTGCTCTTGTCTCCTTATTCTAGAATCTCATAACTTTTTCTTTGAAATGAGGAAACCTCTTGAAGGTGGTTTTCATTTCAATGTTTATACATGTGCCAGGTAAACAGTCTTACACTGAGAGTGCCTGTCTCGAATGATTGAAGTGTTTTTGGTGTTTTTAGAACTTATTGTTCAATTAACCAATCTTTACCAGCCCTCAACATTTATGATATTTTAAAACTGTCAGTTGTTATTTTATTATGGCTTATATATTATATGCGATATTGAAACATGACTTATTATTGCTCTCTGATCATCATTGATTACCCTTTAAGAAAAGTCCTGGAAAGTCCTGGGATTTACTTAAATTTTTTGAAAAATTCTGGAAAAGTCCTGGAATTTATAGAGCAAATATCCTGGAAAATCAGAAAAATAGTCCTGGAAAGTCCTGGATTTTCAATTATTTTTTTCTGTGGCATCCCTGAAAAAGGTTATAAAGTCGTTAGAGAACTTTGATTTTGTCACATTTTGTAAATAATACATTCAATTATTTTTTTATATATATCAAACAAATTTGTTCCTTTTCTAGTTTTTAAAAATAAATCTTTTAATCAAGTCGTGTGCCATAGTATTTTGTTTTAACTGTAGGTTTCTTTTTAGTGTTTGTTTTGTCATTGTCCAAAGGGCTGTTTTACAGAAATATCTTGCAATAAGGGAGAATGGATGCTTCTCCGTATTTCATTTTAAGACAAGTTTGATCATTGCAGCTTGCTGTTTTGTAACTTCAACTTTAACTTCAAATAACAACCTCACTGATTCCCATAGAAACGTGATTTCTCATTTATAACGGTACATCAAATCTATAAATAAGCAAGATTTCGCCTTACGATTTGTAACAGGGGCAGATATCATGCCCGAGAGAAAAATCAAAGTAGTTTTTACCAGTGCGTCTCCACGGTCACCAAGATCACGCACATCCGTACCTCAGTTAGAGTTACAAGAAACATATACATATATTACAATGAGTCAAAGATTTTGAAAATGTTTTGAAAAATCCTAACAGTTTTATATTTTCCTTTGTTAAATACGATTTTTGGTTATCATGTGTCTCACATACGTTTGAGTGATTTTAAACCCTGAGACAGGAGAGACAGGGCGATTAACACCCTTGTCTTTAGAGGGTAAAACCTCTACAAATCATAATATACAAAGTCCAAAAGGACATGTTTCGCATTATAGCACCTGCTGTTTTGTTATTTCCGCATATATTTTCATAAGTAAAAATAAAAAGTCTAGTACATTATACCGACTTCTTCCATTTTTTCTTTCATTTAAGAATGTGCATTTTGTTTGATAACTTGATTCTCGCTTCTTCTTGTTTGTTTATGTTTAATACTAAATTTACATTTTTTTACGGCAAACTTTTTTTTTTTTACGGCAAGATTATTTTTTTTTAAATTTTAAAAAAGCTCAAGAAAGAAGTATATGTATAATAGCTACGCATCAAAATGTAATTTGTTTTATCTTTGCACGTTATTTGCATGAAGTACCAAATTTCCAGGATTTGCTAACCATGTTGAGGTAAAGATTAAAAATTTTTATAAAAAAGCTTTGTTCATCAAAAGTTCCTTTTAAAGTTTACAAGTCCTGCTTTTAAGTCTCGTGACCATTGTATAACTTAGTTTTCTATTACATTCTAAATTTTTTCTTTGGAAACTTTCTGATAAATGTGGTGGAGTAACAAAACAGCAAGCTGTAATGATGAAACTTGTTGTAAAGATGACAATAGAGATTTGGCTCTCTAAAGAACGAGACATAAAAAGTCTCAGTTCTCCCTTTTTGCAAGGTTAGATCTAACATGTCATGGACTAAACAGAAACTACTAATATGACGGTCCGAATGGCACTAAGTAATGGGTGTGGAAGCTTGAGGATAGATTAAGATCAACTCAAACTTGCGATCTGGTGCAGGCCCTTGAGTAAGCATCGCCTGCCTCCTGCAAGACACCAGCCACAACCATTGGATACCATCCGCCCGCCCAACCATATATTTTTTATTGTGACATTGTCGCTTGACATGAACTTGTAAATATGTTTCATTCATCAGTGTTTTGAAATGCTTTGATGCAACGGTCTTTCATCTGTGCTTCAAAAGCACTTATTTCACATACATCTGATTTTCATGCCAAGGAAAATGTATTTTGCATACTTCGCAAAAATATTGTATTTTGTATGGTGTGCGAAAATTTGAAAATAATCGAAGCTGTGAAACCCGATTCAGTCATCCAAAACGATCTGTATCTTTAACTTGCAAATGTGGAGTTCTTGAAAAGCTCTTTGATAAAAATTTAACAACCAGTATTCTTCTATTGAATATATCATATTTGATTTCTTTGATATTCTTTTCTCAAATGTGGTGGAGGAACCAAGCAATTAATGAAGAGCTTCAAGGTCCCTCTTCAAACAGTGATTACCGTACCATGTGGTCTCGGTTAAAGTTATTTCATGGTTTGTCCGTTTCTTGTGATGCTGTTATGGTAAGCCTATAAGAAAAAGATCCTAAAGGTTGTAGAAGACGCAGACGGCAGCGATAATCACGCACACAATATTGTAGTTCTGGACCAAACAATATTTGGCACATTGATAGTTACGAAAAATGGAAGCAATTTGGGTTTCCAAATTCAAAGTGATGTTTTTTCCGGTGTCAAAGCTCATATATATGGTCCATCACATGGCAATTAGTGAATAGAAAGTTGGTGGTCTCAGTATTGACAAAATAGCTCTTTGTAGCTCTTTCATAATAGAATTCTTTAAGGATATTGTAAATTCTGGATCTTATAACCCAGGTAACTACTTCCAATTAGCTTGTTTTCAGTACTGCTTCGGTACTGTATTGCAACACGATCTCGATGAAGTAAAAGAGTATTGGAATTCACATCTTATTTGACAGTCTGGTTTTGCAACTGTTTCTGGACGCTCAGATGCGCTATTTTTCCTCCCTGAAAATCATTACCGACAAGATCATATATAAGATTGCGATTTGAATGATTAGTCTGATGTTCAAATGTACGTTCAACGGAACCTTGACACAGCAGACAATGAAAAATTTTATGAGTATTTTGATTATCTTGTAAGATAAACCTACTGATTTTCATTCAGCAAAGATGTTATATGATTGCTTGACAGATTATAAAAATCAAAATGAAAATTTTGCAATTATTAGTGATTCATCAACCCTTATTATGAAATTCATGCACCTTCTATCTCAAGACATATCATTGCCAAAACCATTTTCCTGCTAACACGAAGGTGTTTTAGCAAATAACTTTACACACTCGTGCACTTTTTTATAAGCAACACGCTCATAGGCAACAGTACCAGTACACCTTTCATATATGTAAAACAGTACTTACTAACGCAACTCTAAGAGGTATCAATATGAAATTCTGAATTGAACTCAAGTTTAATAGAACTTAGAGTTACTTTAACCAAGACCTACAATTCATTCATAAATTTAGAAAATGATTTAGGAAGGAATTTCGTATCTTTCGTGGTAAAAAGCTCCTGTCAAAACCCCTCCAATTTTCAATACTGTAAATCTTCGTTTAAGCTCGCTGGTGCTTATTCACATTCCAAGATATTTTCAGTCAGAATCTTTACGTACTGCCTCAAGACCTTCTTCTGTAGATTTAAAACTCGAATAAGTCCACAGGCTAAAAAAAAAGCCATCTGATTTGCAGGGCAAAGGAATTACTTTTTGAAATATGTTAGAAAAAATCGTCCTCGTCCGTGTACTCTTATAAACATCTAGTCGAAATATACGTACAATATTCCAGTAAACGCCCCCTCATTAGAGCTGATTTTAGAGGGCCGTTTATTAAAGTAGGGGAGCAAAACTTATAATTCCTAAAAATTCACTTGATATCAACCTCGTTCCCACCTTCTCTTTTTGCTTTTTTATACTCGGAAGGGGAGCAGAAGACTGAGGTTGAGTTGGTATTTGTTGCAACAGGGCGTATAAAGGAGAAATTACAGTAATTCGAAAACAATCGGCACAGTATTTTGAAGAAGGTTGGCACAGTATTTCAAAGAAGATCGGCAATATTTTAAAGAAGATCAGCAGTATTTCGGAGAAGATCAGCAGTATCTTGGAGAAGATTAGTTTGCCCTTGCCGGCCACTGTAGGAGGGTGTGTAGACGGAGCGATGGGTGAGGAATTAGGTTATAAATTATTTCCTAAATTTCTACTTTTATTTTGTTTTTTAAATCTGCTATTTATTACGTGACGTCTCAGTTCTACTTTTCACTGCATGGAAAGGTTATAGAAACATTTATACCACTATAATAAGGAACAGTTAATGTCATCATTCATACCGGTCCTATAAACTGTGACATGTTTATGCGTTTATGATTTATTTAGCTATGATGGTAATCTTTTCATCGAAGAATTGAAGAAGTCTGTGGGATATCGGCAAAAACGAGGGAAAGAAAATAAGCAGATTCGATATGTCCATTATTGCATATGGGCACGGAGTTTGATGGTTTGTATACATCTTTTTCTATGTAACCAACTGGGCACCTAATAGTAAAATGTTGTCGAGACGACGTCGGCGATATTATTTAACATAACAACGTTATAATAACACTGGCAACGTCGATTCAACGCCACTTGACCATGATATGCCTCATGTTTCGCAATAGTCACTTAATAACCAATTGGGCACCTAATAGTAAAATGACGTCGAGACGACGTCGGCGATATTATTTAACATAACAACGTTGTAATAACACTGGCAACGTCGATTCAACGCCACTTGGCCATGATATGCCCCATGTTTTGCAATTGGGCACCTAATAGAAAAACGACGTCACTTTATTATTACCAAATGGGCATACCATTTAAACGACGTTGAGACAACGCTAAAACAGTATTCAATCATATTGATGATTCCAACGTCGTTTGATCATGGTGTGTCCATTACATATATGGAAAAAACATACAAAATTATTATTATATAACCGCTGCTTTGACGTTGTTTCAATGCTGATCCGTAATAGTATTGACTAATCATCTTTATAGGTAAAAGAAGTTGGACCAGAAAACCCACAATATTCGTACCCACAGAATATCTTGAGGTTTATCAGATCGATTGCTCCTGGTAATATTGTTGGTGAAATACGTGAGGTAAGACATCCCTGCCGGCACACAAAATCGAAACAACGTTGTTCCAATGTCGTGTACCCACTGGGATATAATTTAAAGAAGCCCTAATAGTTTAGATTGTAAATAGTAATTGTGTGCCCATTAGCAACTAAGGACATGAATAACTGTTTTTCTTTTCTATTTAGGATGCATTTTATGTGGATATGGAAACATTCTGTAATGCTTTGTCAATACCAACTATATAAAATAAAAATAGCTATAAAATAACAGTACAGTTAGTTTTGGTTTGTATTTACATCCTTTCCTGATCCCCTTCTGATTCCACGTCCACGTCCGCGTCCTCTACCTCTACCTCGGGGTGTTGATTCTCCGTGAAATTGTCCTGATTGGTATTGGATTCCTTCATCGTGTTTGAAACCGTCCTGTTTCTTACAAGATGCACGGCGTTTAATTTTTCTGATCTCTTTTCTGTTATCGGTGTTTCTGTATTCAGCATCATTGACTCGGCGTTCATCAATGGCCCTCCATTGAGCAACACTTTCTGTCGTGTAAGAGAGATCGCATCGATCACAAAAGCTGGTTAACGTTTCTTCAAAACCATTATTGAAAAAACAAACCCCTAAACTAATTGCTAAAGACGTTTCTTGCTCTGAAACAAATTGTTCTTTTGGAGCTAACATCCAAATGACGTGATTTAGAGACTCGTTTGGATTTTGTGTGTAGCCTTTTTCACATCCCTGCAAAAATGACCGATCTCCGAGTCGCGTAAAAAGTGGTGTCATTGCATCAATCATTGCATCGGAAAATGGGCTTTTTGTCGGTTGATGTGTACTTCTTCCTGTGCTTTGGTCACGTTTATAGCTGCACCAACTATTTTCACCATCTGGGCAATCTTCATGTTTTGGATGCTCAACAGTGCTGGAATAATGGTTCAAAATAGCCCAAGTTGCTTTAGACATACCAGCAACGTCATTTTTGTTGTCTCTGATTGCTCTTCCATAAAAATTTTGAATAGCATCGCACTTCGCAATTGTCAAACGACCTCTCCCACTCAAGCTCTTCCCATCATTTAGTTTCTTTCCTACAAAATGTAAAACTAATTATATAAAAATACATATCTATATTGTATATATGAATATTGACCGCTAGGCAAACTACCCAGAAGCACAAACAGTCTAATCAGTAACGTTGACGTAACGCCAATACAACATCGCAATGTATCTTAGACATTTCAATTATGCGCCTTGTGCAAATTATGTATATTTTATAGGAGGAACCAAATGGGTAAAAACTTGTTCAAACTTCGCAAAAACAAAGTTTTTTTAACGTTGTTTTAGCATCTTTACTGGAGGCTTTGAAAAGCTTATGCCCACTTAGAATATAACGTTAACCTTTACTATTCTTTAAAAGGGTCCTTAGACCAGTTCCCATCCTCTTCGTTACATGGTTAGTACACTCTGCTTTAGGAATGAAGCACGTTGGTCCGTAGGGTATCTCTTTTTGTACTAATGCGTATGACGAACTGTCACCATCACCAATAAACGGTCTATATCGTAGTCCATAGTTTTTTATGGAACGATTATACATAAGCAATACACTAGCTGATTCCATTTTCTAGACATAAATATAATTTTGTTACAAACAACACTTCAGTCTAAAGTCAATTGTTCCTGTTGTATCGTGCGTCAATTCGAATGCTTCAGATCTAAAAACTATCGACGTACAATTGTTAATTTTCACTGATCAATTCTTTCCAAAGTACGGGTAACTTGATGGGCACATTGTGGTCAAATATGTGGATATAATGTTGAATCAAGAAATATTCCTTATCAAAGCCAGGTATACTTAGTCAACGTATTTCAAACTTTGTTTGACCATAACGTGCCCGTAGTTTTAAGCTATTCTCTGCAAGAACACGACGTCAGATCAACGTCGAAACAACGTCAAAGCGATAACGTTGTTTTGACACCGATTCGACGTCATGCGCCCATTGGGTTATGTTATTGTTAATACCTGGGGGCTGCCATCGTGATTGTACAAGCATTTTTCCTCGTGATCAGTATAGTGTTTCAAGTAATCGAGTGTGTCTATTTCGTTGTTTTTTACTTTACTTTTTAGTTCGTCACATGTACGGCAAGTGCTGTTTTTAAACACTATATCTATGACCTGCGAAGTATTTTCAGCTATCGCAGACGCAAAACCTTTCTTAGCCAGCCATCCTCTACTATTCCATGAACCATCAAAACAAGTTGGAATGTCAACGATTTCATCATTTGATAATTCAGATTGTTCACATGTTAGTTCTTTAGCCTTTTTTGCTGCTTTCTGCTTTCTACGTATAGTATATGTTTTCGTTCTGTCTGTATCTGACTGTATTTGACCGTGTTCGATCACTCTCATCCGCAGAAGAAACAAAAATATCTGCGGTGGAGTGTTGAAAAATAAATAAAAAAAATTTTGACAAGGTGGCGTTGGATGATGACCTTTTTTAGTGACTTCTTATTTTGTAAATGCTCCCTTTCAGTTTTCTTAAGAGTTTTTTTTGATTACAAATCGATTAGATTGGGACCACGGACAGATTCGAAATAAATCGAAAGGATAGGAGGCGAGGAGACTTATTAAATTCTGGCGTTGGAGAAATCCTCCGTTCCACCGTATACTTTCAGATTTTTTTAAAAAAGAAAAAAAAAATCTGTTTTGCCGACCAATTTTTTATTTTATTTTTTTTTTCCAGAAAACCTCCCGAGTCCTTCAAAATCTTAAAAATTCCTCCCGCTATAAATAAGTTGAAAGCAAAGATCTTTGCTGACAGTATTGCTTTTGCGTTTAATCTTTTTGTCATTGTACCTGAGTAATCTGGAATTTGAAACACGTACTACACAACACAGAACCCAAAGTTTAAATTGTTAGCCATTTTGCTAGCATAAAAGTTTCCTAACGGTTCTTGTTTTTTAAGTATACCGGTGGACAGAAGTCCGCAGTAGAGACGCTAGAACATTGTTTTAGCTTTGAACAAGTTTTTTCCCACTGGGGGATATTAAATATCGAGGAATTTATGTACTTACTCCTATTTGGCCCTAAGGGCTGTGGGTCTCTTTTACTGGTGTAAGTCTGGGGGGGGGGGACTTCCTCCACGCCTCTGTCATTTTTGATGGGGATATGCTACAATCCTAAAACTTGACATAATTAATGGTAACCCAATAAAAAAAGGAAAATTTTTATATAAAAATGTTTCTGCTGACGTCATCAGTAACACATGGTGGTATGACATATTTGTCGATTTTTTTTAAAAATATTTAATTACAATTAGAACTTTTGATAGAATGGATGATGACAAAACTCTAGAAATTACCCAACCGGCCAAAATCTGTTCAAAGTCAGCAAAATGACGTTAGAATAACGTTCTGTAAACGTTGTTCTAACGCTATTTTGCTGACTTTGAACAGGCTTTTGCCAACTGGGTACTCTAGATTGACATAGAAAATTAGATCCGTAGGTGTTACTTGAAAAATAATATGATGCTAATTTCATTTGAATAATTAGGCTCTGGTCAGAACAACAGAAATGTCCCCGGGGGCTTATTCGATCATTTACGGTAGTACAGTATGCATTTTGTCATCCTTCGCTTAGAGTTTAGTAGGTTTCTTCTTTTCTAAATGAAGAAGGTCTCATGCACATTAAAACGTACTACAGTAACTGCAGAAGAATCGATCTTCGTGTCCTGTAGATCATGCTAATCCACTATACAAAAGGCGTTGGGAACGAACTTGGTCTTGGGCGCAAAAAAATTGAATTTTTTTAAAGGAACGCCATGTGGACTGTGCCTAGACTATTCAATCCAGTGAACCGATAATAGAAGAAAAATACATGTGCATGTCAACAACAGAAAACGACGAACGTCCGTCAACCAGTCAGCTATTCCAGAAACTGTTCATTACTCTTAATTCCTTCTTCCCGTTATCCATTTATCCAATAAATTTTATCAAATAACCCTTGTATGATGTCTGATCGCAAGCGCAGATTGGACGTTGATGGATCTTCTTCTCACTATAAACGGAATATCAAGGAAGAGGAAATGAGGAAACAAGTCTTGTCAAGCAGGTTTGTAGAGCCTTGCCACTTATGTAAAAAAAAAAGACCTTGCTGCATTGCTATTCTGTGAAACGCCTATGTTCTAGCACTTCCATTGTGAGAAGGAGTTGTCTGTTTTGACAATATGGAGGCTCTGATTCACCCGTTCATTTGCAGACTTCGTATCCATAGAGTTGGAAAATGGGCCATCGTATTTTTCGTCCGTACACCCCCTTATGGAAGATACTGTTTTCACTGTGATATATCAGTTTCGGAGATCCTTGCTTTGCTACATATCTGCTTTGGATATCCTAGGATTATTCTTGTCTTCCGTAATTGGATCCCTTCTTGTGAAGGAAATCTCTTTTTTCCATTTTGGAAATCCCATGTCTTTCTAATTCCGTTTCATTATATCCACTCTATTTTCTCTCCATCCAATATGTAGCTAGAGTCAGTTTTGCCTATATCCGGCCATCCATAGCACTTTCACGTTATATTAGATAAACTTTTGCTGTCTATCCGCTAAACTTGGTATATTTTGCTTCATCAAAATAAATATATTAAAAATGCAACCGTTCTATACTTCTAGTTACACATTGAACACAAATCAACTTGTTGTATCTGGTTTGAAAGAAGGTGTTCCAAAACTAAATCCATTTACACAAAGACCATTCAGTGATAGATTTAATGCCATTTTAAAGAAACGGTTACTGCTGCCAGTTTGGGAATACAGAGATGAATTTATTAAAGTAACTACAGAAAATCAATGTGTCGTTCTAGTAGGAGAAACTGGGAGTGGAAAAACAACACAGGTATATATGGTATCCAATTACCCAATGGTTGGAATAGGCTCAGTATTTGAATAAGAGCAAATAATCACTTTTAAAGAGTGGTTTTTAGCCCCCAAACAAAGTTAGGATGAGCTGTTATTATCACTTTGATGCAGTGGCGACCCGCTTTTCTTAATAGATCATGTTCCCAAAGTGCTGAAAATTTGGTACCAGCATTCGTGGCTATATTCTAAAAGGGCTTGCCAAAGATTTTCGATTTTGTCCACTCAGTCCCGAGTTTTAGGCAAAAAGGGTCCAAAATTGCATTTTCAGTCCAAGTTGTAGTACTGTCCTGAAATTTGGTTATGGCATTCTAAGCAATAGTTTTGTGAACTCGGGACCAAGTATCCAGTGAAAAAAGTTTTTCTTTCAAAAGTGGAGACTTGAATAATTTTCGAAAATTTGATTTACATTCAAATTTTGGTCAAGCAATAAGTCTAATTCTCTATTAGACTTAGACCATGAATCTTTTTTGACATATTTATATATTGTTTAGAATATTAGGAATTTAGTCATCATTTTGATTTTTGGGAAGCTTCCACTTTAATGTCGTAAAATATATTTTTTATAACAATAATTATATGCTCCCAGTTCAAATTAGAAATAATGACATGCACAATTCAACAGAGGAGGATTTTTTATTAAAAGAATAAATTGTTAATGAGAATATGTAATCTTCTATTTCATTATTCTCTATTTCTTTTTAGATTTCTGTATAAAAGAAAGCTATTCATTTGGGCAGTTTTTTTCTTCTTTTTCTTCTTTTTCTTCTTATTCTTCTCTAACAAGGATCAGGGTAAAATATCCAGAGTTCCGCGTCTTTATATTAGGGTAATTATTAACCACATAATTGACATCCCCATACGAGGCTAAATTTTAGGCAAAATAGCTTGAATACCGTCTTCCTATATTAGCATGCTTTTTCAACTAAGGTAATGACATTTCCAATTAAGGCTAAAAATTATTTTTCAGGCTAGTCTTGTATGGAAGCGTAGCGTAGGATTACTAAATGCAGAACTACATATGCATGTAGCTATGTATGGAGTAAAGTTTGATTAAAAAGAAAAGGAATATAATTTATACCCACGAGAATATAGTTACAGTCTAGCGTTCTTATGGTCTTATTGTGCATTGACTACCGGGTAAGTTGTAAGATAATGTTTTTGTCGTTTCTATTCTCACTGCATTGAAGTAAATACTTGGTATATTAGGCAAACTTTGCTTCATATATAAACGTTTGTTGTAATTGAAGAAATTATGAAGTGTAGATAGATAAAATTCAACCAGTTAAAAGAATGCACTTCATAGCAAATTATCATTCATAAAATAATAGTCATTTTTCGTATAAAAATCTAATCTATTATGTTTATGTATGTTTAAAATACGCAAACAATAGAAACAAGATCATATCAACAATCTTATGATCACAATTCAATTTCCGTTTGAATAAGACTAAGAATCTCCTCCACGGAGGAGATCCTTATTAAGCATTCTCATGAAAATCCCTTTTTTTAATAATGCGAAGGAGAGAGCGTTAGATTCCAAGACCACGGCTAAAACGTGTTGAGTTTAGAACAAGCTAGCTAGACTGGAATGGTTGAATAGAAAATTTTCTGGCTGTATTAGCAAACTTTTGCGAAAAATGATGATCAGATGTAGTAATATGTATGACGGCGTATTGACTGGCAATAACTTGAAATATAGTGCCCTGGTTATGCCACTCACATGGAAAACAAGAGCAATAAGAATCAATTGCTAATAATTAAATTTTATATTGATGCATTGCCATTAAAACTATCCGAACTTACATGAGAATACGTTAGGCTGAATACAACATAGAGCTTTTATACTAAAAGCGGGAATCTTCCGGACGCCAAGAAGCTGTTAATTAATTTTAATAACAGATGATGACAACCACTTTTAAATTTACAATATTTTATTACTGCTAATAGATATGTACAATGTTTTTTAGTCATATATTATCTTTAATGGTCCCACAGAACAGAAAAGCACAATAATGTATTTTATAAAACGAAATTATATTATTTAGTGTATATATATATATATCATATATCATGTATAATGTGTGTATCCAATTCATATCCAGCACAATATATTTTATAAGCTTAAAATTGAATTTTATTATTTAGTTTATACATAATGCTATGAAGTATATATAATGTGTGTATCCAATTCAATTTATATCCACTGTTAAGGACTATTAAGCATTGTTTCAGGCTATGATATGAAATTTCACTGCTCTCCTCCACAGTGATTTAATGTAATTATGTCTTGATGTGTTCCAACCTGAAACTATTAACTTATTAAGGACATGAAATCTTTATGCCATGTAAATTTTTTGGTGTTTATCCTTGATATGAAATTTCACTACTTTTCTCCATAGTGGCTTTGACATAATGTTACCTTGATATGGTGTTCCAATTGTTTGTTTGACCCGAAACATTTTCAACTTACTAAGGACATAAAATCATAATGCTATGTAAAATTTGAGTATTTATCCAGAGTATGAAATTTCACTACTCTCCTCCACAGTGACTTGACATTATTTTACCTCAAATACTGACGTACAATGTGTGTATGCAAATCATAAGTTCTTAGGTTTCACTTTTGCTTGATTTGGTGGGCTACTTTCAATACCGTACCTTTGATTAAGTATTGCTTCAGGCTAAAAAGCCTGAAGCAATGCTCAAAAATCTCCTCCACAGTGATTATATGCTCTTATTTTGAACACCGAAGCTTATAATCTGCAAAAGATAATTATATATGCCAATGAACTGGCAATTGATTGGTTCAATTAAAGGCAAGTATAGCGATAACTCTTCCGCACATTCGGTAGTGCACCAGGGGTTAAAATAACTGTTGAGTATCACCAATTTGGCTGAAAATATTCTATAAAAAATGTCTTCTCGCCGCAGTGATGACCAACCAGCAGTTATTTTAAGCCCTGGTGCACTCAATATTTGTTTTTTGTAGATTCCTCAGTGGTGTTTGGATTTAGTGCTACTGGGTAGACGTAAACATGTTTGTTGTACTCAACCACGTAGGGTTGCAGCTATGAGTGTAGCACAGCGTGTAGCTGATGAAATGGATGTTGTACTTGGTCAGGAAGTTGGATATTCTATTCGTTTTGAAGATTGCTCAAGTTCAAGAACTGCTTTAAAGTATGGTTAGCCTGTCAAACAAAGTTTGGTGGGTTATTACTATCACACTTTACGGTGGCTGCCCCAGCATCGGCATCCCACTTTTCTTAATTGGGCATAAATGGTCCAAATTGCATTTTCAGTCCATTTTTCGGTCCAATAGACCGAAAAGGCGTGGTACTTTCTCAAAATTTGGTTATGGAATTCTAGGCAATATCATGAGATCGCTGGCCAATTTCTTTTCAATCTCGTCAACTATCACCAAGTAATGGCAAAGAATGGATTTTTTCAAAAGTGGAGAACCAGAAAATTCTATTAGGTTTTGACTATATTCACCCAAATATCATACCCAAATGATAAGAGGACAAGTGGAGACTTGTGGAGAATTTTTTTGCGATATCAATTTTCTGTAAAACTATGACCATGGAACTTTTTTGGCATCTATTTTGTATTTTGGGGAAGCTTTTTCCTCAATTTTTGAATATTAAATTAAATCAATGATAAGAATTTTTTTTATTTTTTTAATAAATTTTAGAATTTTAGGGTTTGAAATGTTTATTTTGATTTTGGAAAGTGTCCTTCTTCAATTTTGATATTAATGCTATGAGAAGAAAATAAGAAGATAATATGTATTATTTCAGTTTGGTCAAGTGATTCACTGTCAAGTTATTATTTACTGTAACGATGACCACGCACTGACCTTTCGGATTTTATTTGGCCGCCAACTTTTACGTTTTTGTGATCTCTTCTTGAAATGAAATTGTGCGTAAGAAAAAAAAAAAAAATATAAGGAACAAAAATAAAGAACGAAAGCACTAGTTGTAGAATGCTTTATATAATTATTTAGAATGGTATTAACCTTATTTATGCTAATTTTTGCGCAACAAGATTTAGTTTTTGCACGAAATACTACAGATATTATGCAAAAATAGATGTGTGGAAATTAATACACACTGAAATATTCTTTTCTATATGTCCCCATACTTTATATCCACTTCATTCCTTTCTGTAAATTAAATTATTTAGTACAGATAGGCATACACAAAAATTAGTACGAATAAGATCCAATTCACATGGTTTAAATTCTATCAACAGTCAATCTACTAGCTGCATATAGTAGACAATTGGGCATCACCTGTGGAGGAGTGTTTTATTAAAAAACACTTCCTCACAGGTTGTATCCAAGTCGTTTTCTTGATTGGAATATAAACAGATATTAAAATCTATCATCAGCATAACTTTTCCTGTGTTTCAGGTATATGACTGATGGTATGTTACTAAGAGAGGCTATGACAGATCCTTTGTTAGATCGTTATGGTGTTATATTACTTGACGAAGCGCATGAAAGGACTCTTGCTACAGATATTTTGATGGGACTCATCAAGGAGGTATAGCTTATTTTAATACATTGTACCATACATAATCTACAAGAAAATAGATTTGCCTACTATTAGCTTATTTCAATACGGCAAATCCTCTAATAAGCATTCAAGGCGCTTATAAATCTTTTAGGATTTTAGGGAGTGGGGCTATTAGAGGGGATCACTTATAAAATTTAAAAAAAGAGGTGTTTAAAACGTTAGACCTCAAACACAAGCTAAAAGGATATTATAGATCCTTCTCTATTTTTGATGTATAAACCCTTTATATTTTTTATGTGTATGTAAAATAATCATAAAAATGAAATTTGTTTTTCTAACTTTATACGAACTTTGTGGATTTTTGGCAGCTTTCTTATAAATTTTTTAAGCTTTTACTTAGAAGAGGGAGGGCGCTTCTTGGAGAATTCACTGTACCTCCGATATCCATATTTTACTCTAGCTTGTTGTAGGCAAGAAGACTATGTATGTTTGAACATATTGTTATTCTGCTATAGGTTGTAAAACAAAGACCAGATTTAAAGGTCATCGTTATGTCTGCTACATTAGATGCTGGAAAATTTCAAAATTATTTTGATGATGCCCCATTGCTTACTGTTCCTGGTCGTACTCACCCTGTTGAAATATTTTATACCCCTGAACCTGAAAGAGATTATTTGGAAGCAGCTATCAGAACTGTGGTGCAAATTCATCTTTGTGAAGAGCAAGAAGGAGACATTCTTTTATTTTTAACTGGACAAGAGGTACTATAGTGATCAAGAGTTAATAATCACCGCGGATGAGTGATTTTTGAGCATTGCTGCTGGAAAGCCTGAAGCAATGCCCAAAAATACCTCATCCACAGTGATTATTTGCTCTTATTTCAAGCACTGCAAATTATAACTAATGTTTTAGCCTAAAGCAACACTTAAAGATCACCCATCCACAGTGATTATTGAACTCTTAACAACACTGAACTTAGAGAATTTCCTTACTGCTCCCTGTAGTGTTGACAACACGAATATTTTATGTTCATTTTCATAACAATAAAAAATGAGAAATTTGTTGACACATCTTCATGTTTCAGGAAGTTGACGAGGTCTGTAAACGGGTTAAAAGGATAGTTATTTAACTTGATGGAACGATAGAAGTGTGAATAAATATGAGGTAATTTGTTAATCTGCTTCCATGTTTTAGGAAATTGATGAGGCATGTAAACGGGTCAAAAGGGAGGTTGATAATCTTGGCCCAGAAGTTGGTGACATGAAAATAATACCTTTATATTCAACACTCCCACCTAATTTACAACAGAGAATTTTTGAAGCAGCTCCACCGAAAAAAGCTAATGGTGCTGTGGGAAGAAAAGTTGTTATTTCTACAAATATTGCCGAAACATCTCTAACTATTGATGGTGTTGTATTTGTTATAGACCCTGGATTTTCAAAACAAAAGGTAGGTGTGTCAATATTGCATTGCAATTATAGCTGGTATTTCTTCGTTATTAAGTTACTCAGTTACGCACACATAATATGTATCTCTTGTCATCTTTTTGCTCTTCAGAATCCAAGAAAGAAAGATTTCTTCATTTATAATAATACTATTCAAGAAATTAAATGAAAGGCTCACCTCTTGTGCAGACACTATTGACTTTTATTTCAAACCTGTGTATAAATTTTCCTGTAAGCCCTATTTAGGCCAAGGGATTCTGCAAGGGTGCCAATTTTTTCGTCGAAATAACTATTCTTGTGTAAACGCTGAAATCTTAAAACTTTGTCACATTTAGTATAATTCTAATTTTCATAGCTATAGAATGTTACCTTCAAAAGTTATTGGTCATTTCTCGAAACCACCTTTCAAATTGCCTATTAAATCCATTATTGAAAGTAAAAAAATGCCAATATTGATATAATTTATTCAACATTTATCATGAGGTTCAAACTTTCAGCAATAACTTATTGCTTCATTGTCTTAATGTGTTGCCACCATTTGGTGATGTCAAAACGGATATTTTGATACTTAGCCCACCAAATCTGGATGGGCTATTATTACTATCATTTTTTGGTGGCATCCCGCTTTTCTTAATAGACCATGTTCCTGAAATGCTAGCATTTTGAAATTTGGTACCAGCATGCGAGGCAATATTTTAGAAAGGCTCACCAAACATTTTTCAATTTCAACCACTCCCAAGTTTCGGGCAAAAAAGGACACCGAAAAGGTGTGGTACCATCTTGAAATCTCTCAGCATACTAGCCATTATACTTATGACATAAGTACATCAACAAAAATAAAAATAACTGTTTCAAAATGTTTATTAGATGTTGTAGTATTCAGACATGCCACTCTTCCGGCCTGGGCCGGAATTCCGGCCGGAGAGAGTTGAGATCGTGATATGTTCCGGCTCGA
>JAULBZ010002722.1:0-18076 GCA_032360805.1 Neoturris breviconis | reverse complement strand
ACAGGCTATTTTATTTTATATCTACTTTGACCCAGTGAACGGTTTGTCTGGGAAATACAATTATATCACCAAAAAAAAAAAAAAAAAAAAAATTAGGAATATCAGGAAGTCATGATCAAATAGGCAATTTTTAGCAAAAGGTGTGCGAGTTGCTTTCTGACTTTTTATTATTTATTAGATACATATAGACTGCATTTCATGACCATAGCCTAATTACCTGCCACCCCCAGGCCAAATAAGGACATACGAAATGTCCAAACCAAATAGGGTTAACACGTTTCTGCCCACCGCGATTTATTGCTCATAAAATATTATAGGTTTTACTTCTATTTGATATATTTTATGGAACAACCAGTTTAACATCAACCTCGTTCCCAGTGCTTCTTCTCTCTTGACGTTTAACGCTAAGAGAAAAGGAGAGAAAGAAAGCTCTGGTATCGCGCATCGAGTTTGTGTTCCTGATTGGTTTAGAATATTTGCTAATTTATGTCTAATTATGCATGGATTTTTTCGCAACATCATCAGTTTTACTTCTATAAAAAATGGCGATGCGAGCAGTGGGTCCCGAGCAGTGCTGTTTCTCTGGATTATTTATCACGATATCGTCGTGTTTTGAATTAAAAGGTCAAAAAAATAAAAAGGCATCATTTTTGCTATTTTGTAATGGACTTTGCAATATTTTACTTGTTGGTTGTTATACTGGAGTTTTTCAAAAAAGTGGTATTACACAGATGGAAGTAAGAATGCTGCTTTGCTGTAGTGGACATGCCATGCATTACAAATTGGTAATTGTCTCAAAAAATAAATAATATGAAAAGCTAAGGAAAGGTGAAAAGATTATCTTCCTAATGGTATATATCAGGTTGGGTGAGATTCGGACAGAGCGTCCGAATTATCGATCAAAAAAGAATTTATTTTTTATTTTTTTTGCAAAATAAAAAAAAGATAAGGCGATATGGGTACCTTTTTTACTTTTTTCTGCAAGGTAACAACACATTAGAAATAGTTGTAGGATATATGAACATAAATAAAGGCCACAACAGCTCGTAATTCACATGATGCTAAAAAAATAATATTAGGTTTTGAGTTTTTGAGCCCTTCAAAGATCGCTTTTGATTTTTTCGACGGAAAAACGCAAATGACATCTAGAGCGCACACTATATTCCTATTCTAATACATATTTCGCGTCTCTTACCGAAGAAATTAACAAAAAGCTTTGCTGCCGGCATCCACATATCGATTTGAAATTCACGTGCGTAACGGAAAATAGCGTTTAATGCTGGGTGAATTTAACAGTTATGTTTTCTTAACAAAAACATTGAGGAGATTTATAGCTTTCTAGAACAGTTTATTTCATCGAATAAGAGTAAATTTAGTTCAAGTTATAACCGATTCAATTATTCAATTTTGGTAACTTTTGTGCTAGATTCAGAAAGGTCATGTCCAATATTTCCGTAAATGAAACAGCAGTGGAAAGCGACTTGTGATGTTAGTCAGTGGTGAAAGATATATCCCCCTGACATTGACTGGTACTTCCTCGTTTACAAACACCTGCAGCAGCTAAAACCAACTGGTATCACGTATAAAAAAATGGTATAAATCTTCTTTTGTATTTTCCAATTTTCAAAAAGCTTACTGATCCAATAGACAGTTTTCTGTTTTATTT
This sequence comes from Neoturris breviconis, assembly GCA_032360805.1. Taxonomy (NCBI): domain Eukaryota; kingdom Metazoa; phylum Cnidaria; class Hydrozoa; order Anthoathecata; family Pandeidae; genus Neoturris; species Neoturris breviconis. The sequence goes on along the minus strand of JAULBZ010002722.1, from coordinate 16,410 downwards.
TCATAATTTGCTGTTATATCGATGATTCGAGATACTACAGTAGTTTTACAAGATTTTCTATAGTAAAATGAAGAATGTCATGTATATATCTTGTCTTTGTGATCTCATTTCTCATTATTTAGCATTTTAGCAGCTAAGCTATAGCTATCTTCTACTGCATATTATTTTTGAGATTTAGAGATATTGTCTCCTTGTTCAGTGTTGAGTAAATAATCACTGTTGATTTTGAGCATTGCTTCAGGTTCAGGCTAGAAAGCCTGGCTCAAAAATCCATCCTCCACCGTGTTTATTTCCTCTTATTTCGAACACTGTTGTTGGCAAATCGCACTAAAATTATGTAAAGTTTCTTGCAAGATATACGATTTCAAGTGTTTAGATGTTCTCGGAAACCAACATTGCGAAGACCACATTGGCCCAAACTCTGTCATCTGTAGTATCTGAAAATATTATATTCACACTGATCAGTCTACAGTAGGTTAGCTACTCGTGATTTCTTTACTAAGCTAACAACATGTACAGTACCACGCTACTGCATATACATAAAAATATATACAGTGTAATACAGTATATAGTAGGATATAGTAGGATATAGCTAAACAGGAGACTAAGAAAAAACATTTCTTTTTTTAGAGATTTTTATAAATAATTCCAGATTGGGTTATGTGACCATTTAAAGAGTATAAACTAAATTAGATGCAACTAGTAGTGATTTTGACGTGGTATGTGGTGAGAACTGATCAGTAGAGGACCAGTTTTTGGAATTTTAATTCAACAATTCTTGTCTTTTGACTCAACAACAGAACTGGTCAGGTTCCACTGTCCACCCCAAATGCATGCAAAGCGTGTATGTTTAAAGGATATATATAATGTATTATGAAATAAGAACAACCGAAGAACAATTTAAATTGAGGTTGAGATTTATGATTCCTGTATTTATATATATTCAGACGTAAAAAAGAAATTATAATAATTTTTATCATAGAAAAACTGTAACACAGTAAAAACAGTAAGGGAAAATTACCCCTACTTACTATTTTTTTTTGTTTTTGAAAATGATCCTAGATAAATTATAGGAAAAGTCTCAAAATTTCAAGCCATAATCGCCGTTAGTACAGAAGTTATGAATAAAAATATGGTAGGGGGGGGGGCACAAAGTGCCTGAATATGGTTAAGATATTCACTATAAAAAAAAAAGGAATGAATTGGTGTCGTAAATTAAAAAACACAGATACAAACGGTACGAAACAACCACATTTTTTTATATAGAGATTGTAACCTAGTTATACTTATTTGGACAAAATCAATTTCTTTGCTCGTCAACAAAAACAGAATACATCAACCTTAATAAGCATGAACTTTTAGATTATGACATGCATTATGACCTCCACCTAAGATCAGACAAACTGCAAAGAATTAATGCATCAAATCTACAGAAAAGAGTACTGAGTCCACAAACTATATATTAAAGTTGCTTTTGAAGCGAAATCATGAGATGACTTCTTATGACTTCTTATGACTTCCCAATTGGAACATATGTTAAGCAAAGGTACGGTATTGAAAGTGGCCCAACAAACCAAGTTTTTTATTAACTGTTTTCATGGTTTTTGTAGAAAAAAAAATCATATAGATAGTTAAATTGAATTTTCGTCAGATCAATTTCAAAATAGCATGTTTATTTGTTGTGCCCCACCACCCTAGGAAAGTTTTACCCCCTCCCACCGCTCTTATTCCCCTCCCCCTGTCTAATAACTTTTAGGAAATCTACAATAACATAAAGCAGTCAACTCGTTAAAAAGCTAAAATACACGTTAAAAATAACGTGAAGTTAGAATAAATTAACTAATCGACTAGTCCCTAACCAATTGCCAGTGTTGTCACTCTTCTATAGTAACTATATAAATTTTCTAACCGTCTCCCACCCTCCCCCGGGTTATTCTACCCTCCCTGCTTAATAAATTTAAAAGAATTATAATCCCCGGTTATTCCATCCCCCCACTTCGTTTATTCGATACTGCAGAGTATATGAAATGCAACAAGTGGGCACGAGAGATCTTGTCAACGTCAAATAGACGTTATTTCAACATTTACACGACGTTACTTGCAGACAGTTTACACGTAACATCACTGTAAATAAAAGATGGTGTCATACTATTTAGAGAAGGTAATTAAATTCCTGTATGATATGTAGTACATTAACTATCTGGAAAATTTTATGTTATTTTCAATACTTCTTCCTCCAATATGTGACGATCATCTGTAAATAGTACGAAGTTTATTCGGTTTCAACATTCGATTTATCAAGTCAACGTCGTAACTCATTCTAGTTGTGAAGTCGATTAGTGGAGTTTTAAGTCGACTACTCGTAACTCGTTGGAGTTATCAAGTCGACTAGTGGAGTTTCAAATCGAATAGTTGTAATACATTCAAGTTATCCTACCTAGTAAAGAATTGCTGGTGTTATTCTTACATCAAAACGGAGCATTGGTACATTATTATTATACATTTTACTTATAAACAACATACGTGGTAGTTTTTTTCCTTTCTGTATTTTACAATTTTCATATTCGAACCATTGCAACTCCCAAAATTTTATTTGTGACGTTATCAAAATAGGCATGTTGTTAAAAGAATTGGTGACAAAATCAATTTTGTTAAATGACACCCTTTTACCCTCATCAAGGAACGTGAAATCAAAGTATTAACGCCAGAAATATATTCGGGATTTTACAGTATATTACTACAAGCTTTTTAAGGATCACTTTTAACCCTATCTATGCTTAAAAATCATTTTGGTTTATAGTTTAGAAAAAAATAATTTTCACCAAAACATTTTTTTTTGCATCACCTGCTTGGCTCTGATGACGTCATCATAAGTAATGATCTCACCAAAAAAAATATTTATATTGGTATTGTATTAAAATTTGGTGACTATTCCGAACTTTTATCAAGGATTTTAACCATTTTTTTTATTTTAAAATTTTAGGTTATTTTTCCGGGAGTAACTTAATTCTAAACAGAGGATAAATTTTTTGAAAATATTTAATTTAGTTAAAATGATATCTGATGTTGTTAGGCTAACTTTGGGACTGGTATGTGTTGATGATAGAAATACTAAATGAAATATACAAAAGTGCTGAAAAACACAGACCAGATTTCATAACTTACAGACCAGATTATATGTTTTGCAGACCACAAACCGGCTATTACTGGTGACATCAGGCACTAATGACGTCATCAAATCAAACAAATTTTTTGCAATGTGTTGGAAATGGAAATAAAAGACCACAAACTTTTTACACTGTTCATGACCCCCTCCTACCCAAACCCCCCCTCCCACCTTCTACTTCCAATATAGCAAATCAGTCGTTAATACTTCAAATTCAAATTACTTATATAGTATAATGATGCACCATTTAATAAAATAAGTTTTGTCCACATTCGTTAATAAAAATAACCAAATTTATTATCATTATGACGTCGTAAATCGAAAAGAATGTATAGGGGGTTATAAGGGTGTTAAATTTTGATAAAAAATTGACGAATTATAAATATGTGTCAAAAGTTTATCCGACGGATATAATTTACAATTTTCTCTGACAAAACTCTCTTAAGGGGCATTCCACGTAAGCTTTCCGTCATGTCACTTAACGTGGCAGTTTTTCTGCCACGAAATCACCTCAACGCAATTATAGAAATTACTGAAGTGGAAAATGAGGTGGAAATTTCTAGTGGGCATTCCATTTAAGCTTTTCGTCACGTCACACCACGTTTTGAAACTGGAAACTCCTAGGTAGGCACCTAGGAGAGCCGCTACCCATACACCAGGAGCTGCCAACCACTCACCTGCATGTCAGAATCACTCTTATAACCTCTCTATATAACGAACCGTCGAATTGATTTTACAAACCATTTTTTCCCTCCCCTCAAGCAAAATTTCTCGATATTACAAACATTTTCTCCTATGTTCGGTAGAAAATAGGGGAAAATGGAAAGATTTCACAGTATGTTAAGGTTTTATTTATTCTAGGATAAAGTGCTTTGGTTCGTTCTATCTATTCTATTCACTGTATGGTATAAATCATAGAGAAATTTGTATACAAATCACAGATATCAGAAACTAGTCAACACTGATTCAACATGTCTACCAATAAATTCGAATTATGCTCTGCTGTGGATAGCCAAATGAAAATGTAGAAGGTAATTTTCATTTATGACCATATACCGCCAGGGTGTGTTAGAGATCTGACCATTCATAATTTTCAACTAGATTAAAGTCTGCCGGATTAAACAGGAGAAAACATTAGAAGCATGAAAAAAATGCGTGTAGACAAACCATCCACGTGCCAGCATGATTCGTGTCTCCTGTTATTTATAGGGTATAGACTTATCAGTGTAAAAACAGCTTCGTCATAAAATTTAGCGAAGCTTTGTAAGTGTTTACAACACAACTAAGTTTGATCAAGCTGTAAAATTGTGTCCAAAAAAGTGAATGACAATAAATAAATTAGTATATAACAGTCCAATTAAATATTATCACCGATCATGCGTTATAGAGTTATAGTCAAAAGGCGATTGGTAAGACGTCATTAGTAAGACGACATTAGTAATACAACTGAAACAACTCCCTGTTGAGCCCGGTCCTCTTTTGTCATTTCATTTCTTGTTAGGGGGAAATTTGGTCACGTGAACGATTATTTTACAAATGATTTGTTCCCACAATGTAAAATATAATATCACGTCACCGACGACAATTTTGAAATTTTATTAAACATTGTTATTATAGGACAGCGCTGCCTTTTTTTAATTTTAGTTTTATTAAAATCAAGATTCTCGTTGGAGAGAATCCCGAAACCCTTGATGTTAGTAAGATAAGCAGCATAGTTAAAAGACACAGGTGAAATGGCAAAATTAAGCTCTTGACAAGAAGTGATTTCTTAATATCGGATAACTCACGTCTAAAAAAATTAAAAAGTACATGTTCAGGATCAGATGAAATATCTTCTTTGCGACGTCATGTTGTCGTTTCTTCGACGTTGTTCCGGCGTCGTGTACGCATTAACTTTGGTACATTAGGGAAAAAGGTATATACGTTGTGAGACCTCCTCTCAAAAACTTTTGATTTAGCATCGAGGCTATTTGCAAAATCTATACAGTAAATATTGCAATTCAATAAGCATCAAAAGTGCCAATGATGATGTTTTCATACAGGAATACAATCCAACGCGTTTCCAAAAAAATAGTGCCTTACGGGTTAATTTAAAAGCTGGGGATTGTTGTAACGCGGTCAAATGTAGCTGGTAATATTTTCTAAAACTAATCTACTTATTTAAATTTTACTTCCAAATACAGGAATTTTAACTGATACTTTATTGTTAGATTCTTCATTTTCTTCTACCTTACTTTTTCTTTTCCTTTTCAGTTGATTCATTCCTCTATCAGTATTTCTAAATATTTCGCCTCTTTTGGAATATATCTTATACACACGTGCTGGTCGTTCAGCGTTTACTTTATTTGATAGCACAAAAAATTTATTGAAAAATAACTCATGTCTTTTATTGTTTAATTTGGATTCTTTATTTTTTAGATTTAATTGATTTCGAACATCACCAATTCGTTTTAAGATATTGCTCTTTCGTACACCTGTTGAATTTTGCAATGATTTCATTAATTCATCACTGATCCGTTTAGCGGCCTCTAAATCATCGCGAACAGAATCTTGCTTTTCCGGTGACCGTACTATTTGATGATCGTTTAAAGTATCTCTTTCTTTTAATTTTAAATTACGTTTTTTAAATGAATACTCGTGTGTTATTGGATGATTCATATTATTAAATTGATGCGTTACCAACCCATTATCTGTCACGCTTCCAGTGGTTTGTTGTGAATCTAATGCTTTTTGATTATCTAAAGCGGCATCTTGAAGGTGATTGAACATCTCTTCAGCTTGTTCAACTGATTGAAAACTAGTCTCTTCATTAAAACGGCTTTTAAAATCACCTAATATTTTCTTATCAACTTCTTCATCATTGTGTGGACTTTCAACTATGTCGTCTTGTGAAGTACTTAGTTTCACTGGTTTTTTAAAACTTAATTGATGACGTTTATCTTGATTTTCGTCATTATTGTTGCCAGCCTCGTTGTCATGCCTAATTTCTTCATTTTCATGTTCGTTTCCATGTTCATTTTCATGTTCATTTTCTTCTTTGTCTACTAAATTGCCTTTATGGTCGTGGTAGAATTCGTGATCTGATCCTGAAATAATAGAAAACTTGGCAGTAGAGAGTGCTGTTGGCACTTTGGAAAGTTGCTAGTAGAAAGTGCTAGTAGAGAGTTGTTCCAGTTTTACAGAACCCTAAGCCTAATAGAGTTAAACTAAATCTAAATCGGACCATTTTTATAATAGGTAGCTAACTTAAACTCTCCAAGGTTTAAAACACTCTCGAAAAAAAAGGTTTTAGATATCTATGTATATAGGTGCATATAAACTATGCATCCTGGATTGAAAGTCGTTTGTTATGCATAGACCCAGTGCACGGAAAGGAGATTATTGCATTGCAACAAGTTCTACTTTGAGCAGCCAAACCCTCGTTTTCATGTATTCATGAATAGTTCTATTCTCCCTTACAATAATATTTTGAATATATTCTGTTATGAAATTAAGTCGAATACAAAATGCGTGTGGCTTGTTAAGAAAGAAATGATGGAATATTTTTGTTTGGATGAACAGAAACTGTTCATATATGCTCATTTGTATCAACTTCCTGATCCTATAAGCATACCACCAGGTTTTAGGTACTTAAACAAACCTTCCAGTTTCGGGTCCTGATTTTGCTCATATGATTTACTTTGTAATTCGTCAGTTTCTGGTTTCTCATTGGTTGGTGAATATGAACTCCCCAAATCTTTTAATCGTTCTTTTTCACTTTCATCTTGAAATGGCAACACATTTTTATCTTCATCTAATTTGTCTTGTAAAACCATATTTTGGTCTATACCACCTACGGAAAACAAGTGAAAATAAAAGAATAGTCTGAATAGTCTGAATAGTCTAAAATAAAGTATAACGTTCAAAATGACTATATATCGGTGTTTAATAAATGCGAATCCACTGGGTAAATATCGAACCAAATAATAAATCAGCTAAAGTACGTTATTTTAGTTATGCAGAAATGTTGATTAGAATTATGTAGGTAAAATCTTCAAGATGTTTTGCTTCTATGCTTTACTTTGGCTTTCGTACGAAAAATTTAAACTAATAGAAATCGTGTGGCTTAAGTATTATGTTAAACATCGTATAGCTACCTTCTTGTGTACGAACTGGCAACAGATTTTTATCTTTATCTAATTTGTCTTGTAAAACCATATTTTGGTCCATATCACCTACGGAAAACAAGTGAAAATAAAAGAGTAATTTTATATTTTTGCCTTAATAGTCTAAAGCAAAGTATAACGTCTGAATTCAGTAGAGAAAAGACTATATACCGTAATGCATCGATTAAGCACCTGGATGCTTATTTAATTTTCGAGCCTCAAAGAGGGGGGGGGGGGCTTATTCGAGGGGGGCGCTTATTCAATCGACAACAGCTAGCTACCTTCTTGTGTATGATCATTAATATCAATTTCGTCACCATTCCCTTCAAACTTTTCAACACCATTATGTGGTCTTTCTAAACCTGAATATAATGAATATGCGTTTGAAATCGATTCACTATTCTTTGAGTATCCCTGCCGGCACGTTAACTGTTTTCAACGTAGTAAAGACATTGTTTTGACGTTCGGACGTCTTTTTAAGTCGCATGTACATTGGGCGTATATAACCGTGTATTTTGATCGTGGTGTGCCTAAGGGTATCCTCTGGGTGTCGCGAGAATTTAGGTGGGAGTCATAACACCCCCAACGACTACAAGGATCTGTCGAATCCATAGTTAGCAAAATAAAATGGAAATTATTTCAAAATAAATTATAAACCATTCATTCAGTAGTTATGAACAGTATTTCAAAGGGGCACTTCATACCAACGTCAAAAAGAGAGAAACAAGCAATTTGAAACATAGAAGAAACAGGGGTTATTTTTTTGGAGTAATTAAAGTAAACTAATAAATGTATAACAGATTTACTTCGGAACGATTTAACGTTCATGTGAGTGGTTAGACTGTCATGAAAATTATGTTGTCGTTTTTCTTCATCGTCCATTTCGTTTTTATACTCTTCCGAATCAGGATTCTTATGTTCATCGCCCTAAACATAAAACATAAATATTAACGGGGACTAGTCAACAGTTATTACCTCTTAAAATATGAAATAGGACATGTATAGTTGTTAAGATAATATAAATACGGGTAAGGGACCATCTCCAAAATTCGTTACCAGGGGAAGAGTGCTGACAATGATCTTGCAATTCATTGGTTTCTTCGTCCCGAAGAAACCAATCAATTACAAGCTCATTGACTTAACACTCTTCATCATAGATTAATTTTCCTCAAAATTATCGAATTTTACTTTTTTTAAAGCTGCTAAGAGATCTACTTTTGGTAACGAATTTGGGAGATGGCTCCTAACACGTCATAAAAGATTTAAAGTTACAGCATGGTTCTATCAAAAGTTATGGAGGATGCTATGAGGGAAGGACAATTTGCCTCCCTCCACCCCCGAATAGGTGGTCAAAAAAGAAACAGAATTCCATTTCGGCTCGATTGTTAGATTATTACCAAGTATGCCATTCTAAATGAGAAGCTGCACATATTCAGTTTACGTTCCATTCTTTACAATATTAAGAAATCGTCAGAAAAATAAACATCTTTCCAGTGGACAAAAACTTATTCCACGTGCGCAGGAATGACACGAGAACAGCAACGTCGTCCGAGCGTCTTTATTGCGCACGTTGAATAAGTTTATGTCCACTGTGGTACCTCTTCTTCCTTATTATCTTTCTCATCCTCCTCATTTTCTTCATCTTCTTCTTCGTCTTCATCTTCGTCTTCATCGCCGTCGCCATGTTCCCGTTCTTCTTTCATCATCGGACCACCTTCCTGTTCCAAATGATTATGGTGATGCTGTTTATGATGTGGATGGTGTGACGCATGTTTGACGTCATGCAATGGCATTTCTTTATCCCAACTAAGTTCATCTATAATTTAATAATAGCTGTCTCTGTAAAGAAGAAACTTATCTGCAGTAAAGACGCTGGAACAACATTGATGTCATTGTTATATTATCATTGTTGCAGTTTTTAAGCAAACTTTTACTCACTCGGACCGAGTTTGTTTTCCTTTGAAAGTGAACAAATCAAGTATAAATTGGCAGTCCGGATACGGTAGTCTTTCACGCGGTGAAGGATAATTATTTATCAGATAAAATCATTCACTTGGTTGTGGAGAACGTCAAAAAGACGTATGTTTGATGTGTTATCGCCAAAAAGACGTCTTTCGATTTTGATTAGACGTAGAGTGCCTGGAGAATGGTCTATGTTAACGCTGACTTCCACTAATTGAAGTGTGGCATCAATTTCTACTAATAGAATGTCTATTTCTGGCTTTCGTAGCAAATCTTTCCCTAACAACCTTTAGGCGTTCATTGTCAAGTAATCAATAAATGCAAATTATCCCTGGCATATTCTTCTTCTTACATTTGGAAACTGTAGACCTTTGTAGCTTTGAATACTGTATAATCTTACCTACTTGGATAAGTTCTCTAAGAAGCACATCATATACAAGTGATAGATATTTCTTAAATTCACTGAGAGTTTTTAATAAAAAAGAGTTCTTACCTTCATGGTGAGAGTTCTTTTCTTTCGATTTATGTTCTGGGGGATCATCTTCTTCTTCATCTTCATCTTCTTTCTTTTTGTATGAAGTTTCTCTGTTTGATTGAATTTCCTAAAATATATGCCATTCAATATACTCTCGAGTGCCTAATAAGCGTCCGCCCACTAATTAATTTTTAGAAAAATATGTCTTTCCTTCCACCCACCCCCTTGTTTCTACACCCACTGCTTATTAAATTTTGAGAAATAATAATTAACATTAGATAAAGTCAAGTCGAATTTTCACTCCAGTACATGATGTCTATATTCAGCTTTTTTTAATCATTCATGTAGAGAAAATTTTTTGTAACTTAAAAAAATCAAATTTCTGGTCATCAAAACATCTGACATTAGAATTCATTATTTTTAATTTTACGAAAGATGTTAAATATGCACGAAAACTTCGCAAGGTTAATGATACAGTGAGAAAGACCAGCACATACGAACCCGTATAGCTTCGTTAAAGGACAGTCCGATGCCAAATATGAAGAAGCCAAAAAGGTGCGTATGAGGACAAATATTTTTTAACCGTTTTTTTTTTTTTGCTATTAGACTGCCTTAACTGGATTAGCCTGTGAATAATTAAACTAACGTCTCTTTTCATTCCAACCTTTTCTCTAGATTCGATATCTTCTTCTACTTTATCCTTCGCTTCTTCTTCAGCTTCTTTTTCTTCCCTTTCTTCTTTTCGTTCCTGCTCTTCTTCTATTTTTATTTGTTTCCTCTCTTTTCTTAATTTTTCTTTTCGTTCTTCTCGTTCTATATCTTCAGCGAGTTGTTTCTCTTTTGCGGATAATTTATCGTTGATTTTATAAGAAGGTTCAACTATCTCATGGTCACCAGAAGAGGATTCACTGCTATCAGGATAGATTTTCTCTAAAATAAATGAAAGTTGGTAAAACGCTCCCCTTCTTTAACTCTAATCATGCCAGGGGAAAAAATGCCCCCTCCCCCCTTTGGAGCTCCTCAATATTGGGAAAGAGGGGTGTTTCAACCCGCCTCCTCTATAACTTCTGACCAAGTGGTAGTCCACATATAATTAACATTTTGGCATGGTTATTTTTTGATGACGCCATTAATTAAGATGACGTCATTTAGTCAAAACAGGTGGCCAAAAAAACATTTTTAGGTGAAAAAATATTTGGTGACCATAATTGGTCACGTTTTTCAAGCAAAAATATAATTTTTGTTACCACCAGTCAGAAATTTGGTTACTAAGGGAAAATTATCCCTAGTTACCGATTTTTTTTTGAACATGATCCTTGATAAATTATAGGCAAAAGTTCTAAAATTTCTAGTCGTATAAGCTATTCATGAAAAAAGTAATTGATTAAAGTATAGGCAGGGGGGGTGAAACAACCCCCCCCCAATAGAAATAGGATTTACAAAGTACTTAACCATATTAGGGGCATGATATTGTGACCTCGTACAGGCAGGGAGAGGCCTATGCCGCCCTATGAGATAACCTGAAAAGGTGTATGGTACTATTTCATTATAGAAAATTTTGACATAATTTATTTTTTGCTGACGTCATCACTTGCAAGACTCCCTTATGAAAATCCTCTTGCCCAAATTCGGTCATTTGGGAAGAAATATCAAAATATTTAATATGTTATATGTCAATTCTTTTTTTCGATTTTTTATTGTTTTACCTCTTGCACAACTTTGCGTAATTTTAGGAAATTCCAATAACATTGAATTTTTTTCTTCATTATTTTCCATAGAATTTGCTGAATAATGAGAACAAGGACTATAGCTCATTATTATAAAGCGTACTTAAAGAAATCATGAGAGAGGGAGGCAAATTGGCCTACCCCTGTGCCTATTACGGTTAAAAACTAATACCGTATAATAATAAACATAGCAAACACTGCCTTTGTATAGTTCTAACTGGAAATACTGTATAACAAATACAGTAATACCTACAAATACAGTACATACTTAGAGGGTTATATATAAATAAAATAATAATAACTGGAATAAATATACTCAATTCCCTTGTGCTCTTAAATTCCGATTCTTCCCAATTTTATCATAGGGTCATTTTTATTGCGAATACCCACTACATGCAGTAGTTAAGTATGGGAAACGGAAACAAATAATTGATCTCAAATACCTCGTCAGAACAACATTGCAACAACGCCAAAACGACATCGCAACGTCGTTTTGACGTTGTTTCTAGTTGTTTTGGCGATGTGTGCTGGTAGAGAACGTACTTGGGTAGTTATAATTTCTTATAAACTCTTCAGGAATTGGCCTAGAGTCAGAATCAGGTTTTGATAACTCTCTGTTGTCTTCTGGGTGACGTGTGTGATGATGTGGATGTACAACACGTGCATCGTCGTCGTCTCCGTTGCGATGGTGATGGTGATGATGGTGACGCGATAGTTGTTCATCTTGCTCTGGTGAATCATAATCTTCGTTATTTTGTTTTTCGATATCAACACTATCTTCTGAAATATAAATTATTCTCGAGATAAAATAGTGCAAACTTCAGACCGGTGGGTGGGGGGGGAGGGTGGGGGGAGGAGCACAAAGTTTCCCTCTTATTCCTTAATTCCATAACTACTGAAAGAATGGCTTATACGACTAAAACGTTTGGGACTCTGAGTACGATTTTATAGGATCATTTTTCATTTTGAATAAGATAATTTTAGTAACTAGAGATAATTTTCCCCAACTTATTTTCCCTTAGCAACCATATTTTTGACAGTTTTTTTTTCAAAACAAATCTTACTTTGGCTTGAAAAACGTTTTAACAAGTTTTGAAGACCAAATATATTTTCAATTAAACAGATTTTATGCACCACCTGTTCTGCATTGACGGCATCACAAATAAAAAAATAATTATGCTAAATTGTTGACCTAACGTTCTGGAAGGTTTCAACACTATAGAATGGTTTCATCAGAAGTTATGGAGAGGGAGCATTTGTATTCTTCACCCGGCTATTCAGAGCCCCAAAAAGCCTGTCCTGAATTGAGTTGTAACGTAATAATCTGCAGAAAAGGAAGTTATTACATTGTAAAAACATTTACTTTGAACAGTTAACACATTTTCATGTATTTGTAAATAGGTTTATAGTATCGCTTGATACAAATATTTCATAATGTGAAATACAAAAATATACGAGATGTGGTTGTAGTAACGCTATAGATGATCCACAACGTTCTTCGTTTAATCTTAAGGAGTGGTCGGCAAAAACCTGTTCAAAGTGAACAAAATAACGTTAGAACAACGTTGTTCTAACGTTATTTTGTCGTCTTTGAACAGATTTTTACCGGCTGGGTATAAACTACTTACTTGTTTCTTCATCATCCCAATGATTTTTAAATTTATTTCTAATCGATCCTTTCAGTTTTGTTGGTTTTAAAAGAAAATCTCTTGTTACAGCATTCTCTTCAACCAACGTTCTGTTAAAGTATGAATCACCTGATCCACCACAATTAATCTCATCTCTTTTCCATCCTCCACCATGACAGCCGCCGCCACCACCATATCCGCCACCGCCATGACCACCTCCACCACCACCATATCCGCCACCGCCATGACCACCACCTTCGTGACTTTGTCCACCATAATCTCCACCGCCAATGTGACCCATGTTATCACCCCAGTTTTCTTCCCTATTATGATGGATATTTCCAGGGTGAAATGAGGTCATTTCATGGTGGTCACCGCCACCACCACCATATCCACCACCGCCATGACCACCGCCACCACCACCATATCCGCCACCGCCATGACCACCGCCACCACCACCATATCCGCCACCGCCATGACCACCACCCTCAGTTATTTCATCGTGATGGCCCCCAACATATTCATACGGTCCCTCATTGCGTACTTGAGTATGGTCACCCTCCATTCCTCCTTCGTGGTTTCCGCCACCATGATGCATTCCGCCTTCGTGGTGTTCTCCTCCATGATGCATTCCTTCTTCATGATGACCACCACCACCTTCACCTAGTTAAAATAGAACACTCCAACTTGTTCAATGCCTACATTAAACACCCCAATGGGTAAAAACTTGTTCAACGCCCACATTAAAGACCCTAGGATAACATTGAAAACTTTGTGCTCTACTAGAAATTTAAAACCTTTTATGAATACGATCCTGGATATATCTGGTATATAAACTGTGTGTGGCTATATTTTACCATACACAGTGCGTATGTGAACTATGCGTTGTTATATATTATTATATTTCCATGCATAGTTAGCTAATTCAACTTCAGAAAAATTAACATCATGTTTGAACATTAATTTTGTTATACTCGGTTTACACTGAATTATTGCTAAGTTAACGTTAATATACGTGTCATAAATATCAACTAATCAAGTTTACCGATGCTCATAAAAAAATGTGTAGATTATTTGAAATAGCATTGACGCGTAACGTCACGTGACAGTATATAGAAAAATTTGTATTACTTTTACCTTCTCCATGGCCCCACATACCAACTCGAAATACGTGTGGCATTTCATGATGTCCATGATCAGCTTCCATTTCTTCATGCTCGTCCATATGACCATGATGTCCATGATGATGTTCATGATGATCACCAGAATGATGCATATCATCTTCCATACCACCCTGCATACTGTTTGAGTTCATACTGTTTGAGTTCATACTGTTTGAATGATGACCTTCCATTTCATGATGATCATCATGATGACGTTCACGTTCGTCGTTGTCTATGCGACGATGATGATGCATATGATGATGCTGGTAAGGATCCTATATTTATAAATAGTAAATTAAAATATGTATGCATAGTGTTCTACCAACGGAACGTCTTATTTTAGCTTTGGCAGCGAAGTTTAATTAACTTTTACAGACGTCTTCTCTAGGAGAAGAACTTTCTTTGAAATTCAAAAGAAGACAATCCAGAGGTAGAAATTGACCTCACAATCTTGTGACATTAATTTCGACCAATGACATGTCTCCTATTGGGTGTTTCGCAGTGAATATTTTGCCTCATGGAAACTAAGCTTAATTTTCTGTTTATCCTCATACCTAAATAGATATAAATCATAGGGTGAGTTACAAACTAGGACAGTCCCCCGTATATCTCAGTATATTGATTATACGTTACCACATAAGGCAATATATAATCCATATACGGGCATATACGGGATTGTCTTCGCCATTCTTTCACGTTGTGTATAAAAAGCAATTTTACCATTTGTTGTTGATGATGGTCTTCATGGTGCATTGAATGGTGGCCATAACTTCGAGTATATCCTTCTTCGTCTTCACCGTTTCCATGCGACATTTCCTAAAATGGATAACTTGGATTGTAGAAGAATAAATAAAAAAATAAACGACACAGTCCACTCCATCTTCAGTAAAAGCTAGTAACCATAGAGAAGGAATTTACAATGTCAAGATATTCAATTCATATTGATAGAGCATGGTAGATAGTTATTACGAACCGTAAAATACATTTCATATTTTTACATAAACTTGGTGTAATCATAATGCAATATGCTAAACATTCCTCAAAGATTTTCGAAGTATTCTGTACACAACTTCCCACATGGGTGTATTGATAACCAGTAAGTAAAGTACACCCTGAAAGCATGTTCAAATCAATTATCAACGTTTGAATTAAGGTTTCACCCTTCTTTTCTCTTCAAAGTCCTAGGTGTTGAATCAAAATAATCACAAAGTTTACTATTGCTAGCACTAAGACCATTGTAGATGATAAAATGAAACCAATTTTTACAAAAAACAACAACCGTTTTTGAAGGAAAAAAAGACGACGGTTAATACAATGAAAGGATGAAAGGCTAAAAAAGAATTAAGTCCAAATAGTATCATTAGACAAACAACCTACAAACAACAGAAATGGTGTAGCGAACTATGACACGTATTTTCAATATATTAGCAGCTAATTTACGGATTTTTTCATATTTTTAGAGGGTAATGACTGGAAATTTTATAAACTTTCTAATTTAATTTCTGTCCTATTTTTTTCATTCTAAATTAAATTCTGAATGAAGTGGCTTGTACGACTAGAAATTTGTGACTTTTCCTTTAATTTATGTGGATCGCTTTGAACAGATATCGTTTTAATAACTAGGATATTTTTTTTCCTTAGCAACTAAAAAGCTGGTAATTTTTTTTCTTTTTCTTTTTCTCTTATTATTTTTGCTTGAAAAACGTTTTGAAAAAAATTCTTTTGGTCCAACATGTTTTCACCCAAAAAGCATTTGCACCACCTGTTTTCCCTGATGACGTCAAATTTTATTGACATAACTTTTAAAAAGTTTCAACACTACAACAGATGTTACGCAGGGAGAGGGACGCCTTGTACCTCCTCCTCCTCCCCCCCCCGGCCCCCTCCCCCGGCTATTCGGAGCCCCAAAAAGCCCTTGTGAGTAGGATTAAAGAGAAATTTATATGACATCAGAAATTAAAAGGTAAGTTTGCGTCACAAAATAGTTAATTTAACGTAATTTAACAAAGGCCCACAGGAGATGTCGACAAACAATTTCACAACAGCGTCACGATGTAGGGTTATCAGGAGGGTAGTTCTATTTCACATACCATATCATCTCCTGAATGATGTTCATGCTCAATATGATGTTCTACAGGTTGCAC
>JAULBZ010002721.1:0-13879 GCA_032360805.1 Neoturris breviconis | reverse complement strand
CTTTTCTTAATCGTGATGCTAAGCATTTAACTTTTCTCAATCCTGATGGTTAGCATTTAACTTTTCTTAATCCTGATGGTTAGCATTTAACTTTTCTTAATCGTGATGGTAAGCATTTAACTTTTCTTAATCCTGATGGTTAGCATTTAACTTTTCTTAATCCTGATGGTAAGCATTTAACTTTTCTTAATCGTGATGGTAAGCATTTAACTTTTATTAATCATGATGGTAAGCATTTAACTTTTGTTAATCCTGATGGTAAGCATTTAACTTTTATTAATCGTGATGGTATGCAAAATGTAATTTTCAATTATTTGACAAACTTACGAAATTTAAAACCTATTGTAATCTTGAGCACAGTTAGATCCAGATATTTATGAATTTAATCCAGGCTTCGTTGTTTATCACAATTTTAAATGGCCATATTGTATTAATAATAAAAGGTCAGCAGAATTGAATTACCTTAATGGTATATGTATTTGCGGACGTTAATTTTCGTGATATTCAAGTTTTTTAGGCAAAATGTCAACTGAAAATAAATGTCAGTGAAAAGTTATTATAACCATAAATTAAACTTTCGAAAAGTAATACAGTTGAAATGGTTATTTTATTTAATAAAGACCAAAAAACAACAACAAAAAATACTAAAATTTATTTATTGATTCACAAAAATAAGTGTCTGTGAAGTCTATTATGAACTTAACTGTGAAATACCCTCTTAAATAGCAGATTGTTGTCATTGTTTCTTACCTTGCCTTCGTATAATATTTTATTGATAGGACAAACAATGCATGCAGTACCAGCCGCAAATATACTTTTAATCTGAAATACATAAAAAACGTTCAATTGAAAGACTTCGACTTACGTCATTTCATATTAATTTAATTTTAACAGCAGCATCACCAACATACTATACTATATGTTATTTATTGTTTTACAATTGCTCTTATATAAAAATATGAAACTACACAGCAGTAGAGAAATAAACTGTTAAAATAAAAACATCCAATGAATCGCTTATTGAGAAGAAAATTCAGAAGAGGTGGAAAGAGAAGGAAACTTTGAAGTGATAAAAAAAGGTTGTGCTAAAGCTAGGGAAACTATGAAAACAACCTGCCTCTCTCCACTCTTCTGCTGGGCTGGTATGAACAGAACCAAATATTGTGTATATTGTGTTGTCCCGTTTCACAATCTAGGAGAGTTGCGTTATGTTTCCCTAAAAACCTTTCTACAAAACAAAACAAACCAATAGACAACTAACAAACCGAGGAAGTTTTATGACAACATTATAAATCATAACTGTACTCCATCAACAGTCTTTATGTCGTTGTTGCTGTTTTTATGGATGTGCTTGTTTCTTCTCGAGTGCTTTAGCTAGTAGCTTCAGAAGGAAGTTTACTGGCTCACTCTGCTTAACAATGATTTAACAATGAAAATCGGAAACCGTATGATTTAAAAGTTGGCAAAAGTTCCCACCAGTACCTAGACCACCACCCCAGCACAGTTGCATACTATTGGCACCACCCTATGGTGCCAAAGCATTTTCGGTGAACGATCTGGCACCAGGGTACCACCTCTATATCCACTCTTGATTATGCTAATACGCATTGTGAAAATCTGACAGAGGAAGTCTATGAGGAAGCCCACAAGAGAACTCTAAATATTCCTCTATAGCGCAAGATAGAAAAAAGCACCAAAAGGATAAAAATTAATAAAGATATGCATTGAACAATTTTAATCTCGTTGCTTCTTGCCTACCTGAGTAGAAAAATGTTCAATCATATATATGTGTTGTTTATGTAGCTCTTCGCTCTCTCAGCTAAATAGCTTTAAAAAATTGTCCCGGAAATTGGCCTGAATTAAAAATATGAATAATCTGTATACTAACCCTGTTTTCTTGTAGAGCTTTCACCATATCTTTCATTGTGAACTTTCTTTCAGAAACAACAAACTCGTCCTGGGAAAAATATATATTTGCAGTTTAAAGATTATTACTAGAGTATATACGAGAAAGCCAGTGCAAAGTATGTTTGAAACCTAGCTAGGAACAAATTAAAGAGAATCAAATAATAACTTATAAAATAATACATTCAAGTGCTGCTCTAAGATATTAGTAATCACTGTGCAGGAGTGATGCTTGAGCACTCCCCCACAGTTATAATTTGTTCTTAATTAAAAAATTGGATTCTTACCCATTCTTTAGCTAACTCTAAGAATGATTTTCTTGTAATACCTCTCAATATTAAACCATCCAATGGTGGCGTAATTAATTCCTCCTCTAAATGTAAGCAAAAATGATGTATTTAAAAGGAGATTAGAAAGATTAAGAGTAAACATTTTGGAGCGCTACACGCCTTAATAATGCTAAAAACAGCTGCTTGGCGGACAAACGATTTCTGCTTTTAGTGGGTAAAAATCTATGTTGTATTCTCATGTTATTAAGTTCAGATAGTTTTAATGGTAATCCTACAATATAAAATTTAATTAATATTGACTTTTATTGCTCTCATCATGCGAGTGGTGTAATCAGGGTACTATATTTCAAGCTATTGCCAGTCCATTTGTCAATACGTCGTCGTACACTACACCATTTGATCATTTTTCGGTGAAGTTTACTAGGTACATAAATTTCGTTAAAAACAATGCAGTTGGAGATTCTACTCTCATTCAAACCGTTATCTATTGTACTAACGGGAATTGAATTGTGATAAGACGCATTGTTTATATGATCTTTTTTCGATTGTTTATGTACAGTATTAAACATACGGAATATAATAGATTGGATTTTCTTGCGTTTCTAAAGCTCAACAAAAACAGACTCATGCAAAATTGAAAAATTACCTCATTGACCATTCTAAGGCATGATGGTAAATGGATATTGATTTGAACTCCAAATAATAAATATACATACTTCAAATAATCTAGTATAGTTTACAACTGTTGTTCTGGGGCGGTGTCCCGTGGTCTGTGTTCAGTCTGAACAGGCTATGCAATGAACCAATCTTCCAGCGGGGGGGAGGGGGTGGGGAGGGGATGGAATAACTGGGAGGGGGGTTAGCAAATTTCTATAGTTACTAAAGAAAAATAATAAAACTTGTACTTTACTATCACTGTTCCATGGTTTGTGTAGCAGGCAATTGGTTAGGGACTAGACGGTTAGTTAATTTATTTTAACTTCACTTCAATTTTAACGTGAATTTTAGCTTTTTAACGAGTTGACTGCTTTATGTTATTGTTGATTGTTGATGCTATTATTTCTTTTACAATGATGAGTGGGAGAGTTTTAATTTTATTTTGGCAGTCATCAAGTACATCAATGAAGGTCTAAGGTGGTACCTATATTTTACAGCTACAAACTTTCATGACATTAATAATGTCATCATGGGTCAAATCTATTTCCTCCAAATCTTCCTAGAAAATTGCTACTGCCAATTTTGTGTGAAATAGGGTAACATCTATGATAATAAGACAACATAAAAGATTATGTGTCTGAGCTTTGCTGTGTATGGACTGTGCTTTGCTGTGTATGATTTGTGCTTTGCTGTATATGGACTGTGATTTGCTGTGTATGATCTGTGCTTTGCTGTGTATGATCTGTGCTTTGCTGTGTATGATCTGCGCTTTGCTGTGTATAATCTGTGCTTTGCTGTGTGATCTGTGCATTGCTGTGTATAATCTGTGCTTTTCTGTGTATAATCTGAGCTTTGCTGTATATGGACTGTGCTTTGCTGTATATGATCTGCGCCATGGACTGTGCTTTGCTGTATATGCTTTACATTGATGTATAGACTGTGCTGTGCTGTATGTATATGATCTGTGCTTTACTGTATATGATCGGTACCTTGCTGTATATGATCTGTGCTTAGCAGTATATGGTCTGTGCTTTGCTGCATATGATCTGTGCATTGTTGTATATGAAGGTATTTGGAGACCATTTTGGCAGTCTTTTATGTTGGATTATAAACACACAACATATTTTATAGAGGCTTAGGGATGTTTCTTGGAAATGACTTAAAATGATGTTCTGTTTCCTTTTTTTTTTAACATGAAACAATGTGGTAGCTTCCATAGAATTGTAACTTGGTGAATCAATTGCTTGTTGTGACAGGCTTCAGATAACACCAGGAAACACACTGATTATAAGCAAGCAAGACAGCAAAGAAGAATCAAATAATTACAAAAATCTAACCTCCATTCTCATTTATCCAATGCATCAGAATGTTCATAGTACCCGCTTCTGTTACCTGAAAGAAATTTAAATAATAAAGTACTTAAAAAGTTGATGAAATAAGAATACAGTAACATGATAACTTTGTCACTTTCCATTCATTTATTTCCACCTTTCTATTTGCATACTGACAAACGTAAAAAGAAATGATATTCATAGAACTGGCTCTTATGCTGCAACTAAGTGGAACATGGTATGCTTAAAAATATTTTTTTTGGAACTTTAAAAGTATATACTTCATCATTATACAACCACAGTATTTGATTGAATCCTTTCTTCTCGGCTTCACGTTGAAGATATATTGTTGCACCATAATTTCTAATGCAAAAAATAAAACAATATTCACCAAAGAACTTCAATGATTCCTATGCATAAACAAAACAACCATTATAATCATGCCTCAAAATAGCTGTAAAAAATTGTACACAAAAACACGCCTCCACAAGTGATGTCAGGCATTTATTTTTAGAGACTTGTATTGTGAAAGAAGAAAAACACAATTGTAACCAAAAAAAATGGTAAGTTCCCATCTAGCATATAATATTTACCCTCCAGCTTTATATTCGCCAATTCCACCTGGCCATGCTCGAACATAGTTGGGATCAGCAAGGAGTGATACCGGTTGCATTGTTGCACCTTTAAAATATGATGCAACCGGTGACAATATAACAAACAATAACGCTTTGTCTATGTCTTGATCGCCAGATAACGTCTAGAGAGAATTATAATATACCAGATATATCTATAGCTAATATCACAGTCTCTATTTTGTTGCTACTCCATTCTAAGTGAATATACTTAGTCTCACTTAAATAGAGCACCACTGTCTTGACAAAACCCATACGTAACCTTTAGTCATCTAGTCTAGACGTCAATAAAGACAACAACTCTCTTAAACTCTCCCGTTCATTTCTTATTCTAGCAACTGAACTTGCATCTGCACCTTCACTAAGCATATCACCTGAACTGACCAACAGTATTATAAGTGTTATCAACTTATACTCATGGTGTAGTAATTTTGTCTTACAACCCTCAAATTAAAGAAAGAAGCTTCCTAAAATCAAAATGAAGACTTCAATTCCTAAAATTCTAAAAATTCTTTATAAACATTCTTGCCAAAACATGTGGTTAAATCCTCATAGTCATAAAAAATTGAATTTTCAAAAAAACATTCGAAGTATCCACTTCTTCCCTTATCATTTGGGTATGAATCATTTGGATATTATATTTACTTGAATGTGGTCAAATCCTCATAGAATTTCAAAAGTTAAAAAAAGAATTCTAAATCTCCACTTCTCCCTTTATCATTTCGTTATTATATTTGGGTAAATGTGGTCAAAACCTTATAGAATTCAAATTCTCAAAACTTCTCTAAGTCCCCACTTTTAAAAGTATCCCTTTTGTGAAAAACAGCCTGGAATGCCATATTGAAATTTTTGAAACGATACCATGCCTTTTCGGTCCGTTGGATCAAAAACGCAATTTGGACCCTTTTTGCTGGAATCTCTCAAGACCAAGTGGACAAAATCAAAAAATCATTGGCAAGTCCTTCTAATATATCACCTCCAATACTGACACCAAATTCCAAAATGACAATACTTCAGGAACATGGTCTATTAACAAAAGTGGGCCACCGCCGCCAACATAATGTGATAGTAATAGCCCATCAAAACTCCGTTTGGTTGGCTAAAAAATGACTTACTTATCACATGTTGTTATTTTAAAATTTAAGTGTCTTAAGATTTGTCACGTAGAATCAAAATTTAATATCGCAGAGCTAATACTTCATCTCATATAAATCTACCTGAACAATGTCTATTCAAATAGAAGAAATTATGATAAATATGTGTTGTAATTAATACCAAGCATGTTTTTCTAATTAAAATCAAGGTATTTAACACACTAAGAATAGATTAATATCAGTGATCGAGGTAAGAGCAAATAATCATTGTGAAAGAGTGGATTTTAAGCATAGCTTCAGGCTGCAAAAGTCTGTCCAAACATCCATCCGCCACAGTGATTATTTACTCTTGTTTTGACCACTGAAAAGGATTTCTTACATCCAAACTAATCAACGAAGGACGGATATATAATGAGCAACCTTCATCTTGTGGGATCCAGTCTTTTTCCAGCTTTACAAGTTCAAAAATACATTTCAATAGCTCATTTTCATTGAAAACAGGAAGACTCATTCTTTCAGCAGATCTCCGAAACCTAGCCACATTTTGATCTGGTCGAAATATACGAATATTTTCATCTACACCAAAGAACGCTTTCATACCCTCATATATCTGGAAGAACATATCAGAAATAAATATCAGGAACACATAATAGGCTAGTAACAATCACATGGTAAGCTAGTAACAATCACATGGTAGGCTAGTAACAATTAGAACTATTGTAAAATTATTGGGAGATCACCCAAGAAAAACATTTCTTTAAAAACTCATGTATTTACTTTATATTTTGTATTAGTTAGTTACAAGGAGGAGTAGATTTTCAGTCAACTTTTTTGGAGTTAGCCACCATGACAACCATTCAAAATGGCAGCAACTCCAAAATTTAATGATGCTGAAGGTTATTTAACTTGCAATTTTCTGAGGAGTTTCTTCTGTATAATTGAAATTACAAATTATATGTTCATAACTGATGGTTTTAAATATTCGAAAATAATAATAATAATAATACTTAAAAAGTGGGGTAAAGTGGGGTATATTCTAAACCAAATATTAGAAAATTTGAAAAACAGTTTTCTCAGAAAATTAAGTTTGTGATAATTTATGCTACATTGTGCATGTGAGGCCTTCCATGTATCATAGCCATTTTTTGTGTAACATGATCTACAGTAGATCCACATCAAGAACTTTTTCGATGTCCATTGAAATTGCTACAACAAAACCATTTAAAGATTTAAAAAAAAATAATCAAAGATGAAGAGTGTTAAGTCAATGAGCTTGCAATAGATTGGTTTTCTTCAGTACAAAGTTTGCGTTGTTAGTTTTGCTTTTAGTTCACTTGCTTATTATTTTTAGCTTTGTCGACAACAGATTTATTGAGAAAGTGCAGTGTAGTTGTTTATTGGTTTTGGCATGTTCATATATACTGCCAATCTCTCCATTCCAACACTTTGAAGTATCATTGCTTTTGGCTAATATTCGGGTCATTTTATTCGTTGCTAAGGACCAATAATACTACCAGGATCTATAAAATGCTAAATTGTGTCTAAACTGTTTAGATTTGGTGTTTTTAATGCACAGAAACGTGTTACCAGGTAAATTTTCTACCGGAAAATAATTTCCCAGTCTTCATTAATTTCAGGGTGGTCTTCCGCCTAATCATTAATTATTACATACCTGTCCACCATTTTGCAAAGCTCCAGATAATGGATGGAGCTGTAGATTTTCATGTGGCTTGATCACAGGAGTACTCCAACCCTCTCGTTTATCCCACATAAGTTGAAGCATATGATCCGTAATGAGTTTTCCAAAAACCAAACTATCTGATGCAACCTTCGGTTTTGGATTATTTGTGATATAAACCTCTAAATTGTTGCTCTATATATGAGAACATTAGAATTTTAGTATATCGCATTACATCATGTTATAAGTTGAGTTTTTGAGACATAGTTTTCACCCCTGACTTATACACCAGATACAGTTATTTTCTGATAAGGATTTCAGGTTTTAATAAGAACCATAAAAGACTCTTGGATGCAACAAAAACAAGCGTCATCATAAGATACATTAAGATACTAATTTCCTTTGCCCCTTTCCACAATAAGATATCGTTTGTTTACTACACAAAGAGTGTTTTTACTACTGCATCTTGTTCATAGTCAATGTAAAGTATTGGTTGAAACTTATGTTAATAGTGTGCACAGTGTATACGTGTATATGTAATCGGAATGTTTATTCACGTGTATACTTTGAAAACTATACATTACTGAGAAACATGCCGTTATACGATGGTTTGACATCAGGAGATGCTATGAGTTACAATATCCTTAGAAAGCAGAGCACATACCCCCAAGAAGGTACTTGTACAACAAGTACAACACAAAAGCTTTGTTTTAATCACTAGAAATAGTGATTAATTATACATCAAACTTTAAACAATATACATACAAACCAATGAAATTATTTTTAATCTGCTAGTTAGATTGTATTTATTCTCGTTGGTTCTTCAAAATGTTTGGAAGATATATTTTAAAGCAACACATACAATTATTCAAGATGAAGAAAATTATATATGAAACTGATAATATGACGTTTGTTTGATCAAAGTCTATAAATGTATAGGCTAGAAAATCAGACACCAATGCAGTTTTGGCACTAACTAATGAGTATGTACGTCATCTTGATATGGGAAGGGAGTGGGATGCACCCCTACCCCAAGCCCCAAGATAACGATCAGACATAACCTGTAAATTGTACTTAAAAAACACTCCTCTAAAAGTGATGTATGACCGTTATCTTGAGGTAGAAGCAAATGATGGTGGTTACATTTGATTATTTTTATCTAACTTACCTACTAATGGGGCATATTAAAACTATATAATATATTACCTGTATATCATTATTTAATCCATGAGATGCCAATGATTGGAATTGACGAGTGCCTTGAGTTCTGCAGCAAAATCTGCTGATCCTCATTAGAACTGACATTATTATTCAGGTTACATGTGTAGCTAAAAAAATAGGTATTGTAATGTAAATTTAGCATTGAAAACAATACCTAATGGTACTAATTTTTGCTGGTACTAATTTTCGCGAGTAAAAATAAATTGTATATCGTGGGTATTTATTTTCGCGAATGAGCAGTTTTTGAAATGCTCAACTTATTCAATATTTCGCAAGTACTAATTTTCCTGCAAGAAAGACAATGCTAAAGGTAAATATACTACAATATATTAAAAGTCTAAGTCAAATACATCAAACGCACTGCGATCTTTGCCCTCTTCTTGTTCCCATTCTAAATCGTTTAAGAACACTCAAGTGATAGTCGATCTTAATATCATCAAGCTCTTGACCATTATCGAAACCTAAATCGATCTGTCTCAAAAACCATTCGCTAAATTTTGCTTCATGTAATCCTTGGCAAACTTGTTAACTGTTAAGTCAAGGGGCTGAACCTAGTGAGTGGCAAGTTTAAGAATTTTTTTACGAGTACTAATTTTCGCGAATGAGAACTTTCAACATACTTTGCGGGTATTTAATTGCATGAAATTGCCAAAAAGGAGGAGAGTAGGGAAATTTCATATCAAGGACAAACATACAAATTCTACATAACATTAGGATTTCATGTCCTTATTAAGTTGATAAATTTCAGGTCAAATAAACAATTGGAACACCTTTAACAAGGTAAAATTATGTCAAGTCACTGCTCCGAGACTGGTGGCAAAATCTCTGAATTATGCAGGTTAGCAGGATAATTACAATCCCAGAATAGATTGTGATGGCTGAGAAAAAGATCCAGCTGGCAGAATGTTATTAATCGAGGCGAAAACGACAGCAGTTGAAATGGCAGTAAAGATCACTGGCGAGTTCGAAGCAATGGAACCTGCAGCAGGAACTGAGCAAACACTTTCCCCGTTGACGACAGAAGCAATGATTTCTGGTAGTAAGTTCCACAACTCAGTATGTAAATTGGCAACTGTAATCGTAACGGGATCAACAGCAGGAACAACTGGCAGGTTGTACGAAGAAACACCAAGGACAGAAATGGACAAAACAGGAACAGTGGGTGGATGTGTAACAGTTGACGTATGAGGGTGAAAGTTTTACGTTGGGAAGTAGTGGTAAGTGGTTGGCGTGAACCAGAAGTGGTAGAGATGCATGCGGTAGAATTGGCACTTACAGTCACAGCAGGATGAAATAGCGTTGTTGGTCGCGTTGTGGAATGCAATGTTTGAGTTGAAGAGTTCATATAATCATCTGCTTTCTAGAGTTACACTTTGATCCTATTAATACTAATGTTGGTCCCCATAATTGGTCAGAACATTTTTCAAGCAAAAATAAGAAGAAAATTTTTTTTTTTTGTATTTTTTTTTTTTACCACCTGTCAGAAATTTGGTTACTAGAGGAAAATTATTCCTAGTTACCGAACTATTTTTTTTTCAAAATGATCCTAGATAAATTATATAAAAAGTGCCAGAATTTCTAGTCGTATGAGCCATTCATTCAAAAGTTATGTAAAAAAGTATGGGAGGGGAGGTTGAAACAACCCCCTCCCCCCAGTAGAAATAGAGTTAATATAAGGAATTTCAATGGCATGTCAAACCAGTCATCCAAAGATCGAACAGCATCTAGAGGGTTCAGACCTTTGACTAGTAGCGAACTTAAAAGTAAAAATAACAAATGTAGCATGCTTGTAAACGCAAATGAATGCAATAATGAGTAGAGTCGATAAAGGACAATAAAGTTGATTGATTGAAATGATAATCCAAGATAACGTGATCAACGTGAATAAATACGAACTGCTTTAAAAAAAATCGATTTTAAATTCATTTTCCTGTTGTTTTAGCAAGGGATCCTATTTTCACGCAAGACTTAAACGGTCTCCAGATGACGTCATCGTGCGTCATAAATTTCTTGGAATATTTTTTAGATTCTCTTCGTGGTGTTTAAACGAACTACTTCAAAAAATTTGATATAAATGCGTTACAATTATAATTTTATAAAATTAAGTATTTTACCCGCTCATAATGCCATTTAGTTAGGTTTAATTTACTTGTGTTTTGGAACTTCTGCGAATGTCACTATCTTGTTAGGTTCGTCTAAATCATGATTCCATCAAAATATTCAGTTATTACCATCTGTTTTCAGTTCTCCACTTGTTATGAATTTGTAAACCTCGATCTTTTCACCTCATCTTCTGATATAGTCCTGGGTAATGAATACAAGGTTAAAAAACATTGATAACTTCTTGTGTGTTCTTAATAAGGATGATCATGACGAGATGTTAGCTCGTCAGGATCCATTCAATGAGTGGAAGTGTGGCGACCCTTCTTCCGGGGAGGGTGTGGTTAGCTACAGCTCGTAGCTCGTAATGGTGAGGCTTACGATGTTGAGGTATTGGAGGTAGCTGATCAAAGCTCCCTGCCCAGTTCTAGGTGTCGAAAGTGCACAAAAAATCCAAGGCTTCTAAGAAATAAATAAACAAATATACAAATAAATAAATAAGCATATTAATAAACATATAATTAAGTAATATTAAAGAAAGAGATGGTGTGGTTTTCTTACAGCTCGTACTGGTGATGCTAACGATGATGAGGTGGTGGAGGAAGCTGATCAAAGCCCTTTGCCCAGCTCTAGTTTATTGAAAGTACATAAAAAATCCAATGTTTCTAAGAAATAAATATTTAAATATAAAGCAAAATATAAAATGATGGAATGTAATGAAATTGAATCGCAATGGAAATGTAATCAAAATGTATACGTAACAAACGGGGCATTGTAATGTGCCAAAATAAATGCGGGGCATTGTGATGTGCCAAGATAATTGCACTGTGTGTGCCTTTAATATGCACTGTGTGTGCCTGTAATATGCACTGTGTGTGCCTGTAATATGCACTGTGTGTGCTTGTAATATGCACTGTGTGTGCTAGTAATTGGTGCACTGTGTGTGCTTGTTTATGCACTGTGTGTACTTGTAATAATGAAAATATAACGAACGGGCATTGTGGTGTGCCAGAGTATGCACTGTGTGTGCTTGTATATGTACGGTGTGTGCTTGTAATATGCACTGTGTGTGCTTGTTTATGCACTGTGTGTGCTAGTAATCGGTGAAATGAAAATGAAACATGAAAATGGAACATGAAAATGGAACATGAAAATGAAACATAAAAATGAAACATGAAAATGAAACATGAAAATGAAACATGAAAATGAAACATGAAAATGAAACATGGAAATGAAACATGAAAATGAAAAATGAAAATGAAAAATGAAAATAAAACACGAAAATGAAGTAAAAATGAAAAAATGTAGTAAAAATGAAATGAAAATGAAGTAAAAATGAAATTCAAACATGAAAACAAAACATGAAAACAAAACATGAAAATAAAACATGAAAATGAAACATGAAAAGGAAACATGAAAAGGAAACATGAAAATGAAACATGAACATGAATCATGAAAATAAAACACGAAAATGAAGTAAAAATGAAATGAAATGTGAAATGAAATGTGAAACCTGAACATGAATCATGAAAATAAAACACGAAAATGAAGTAAAAATTGAAATGAAAAAATGAAATGAAAGAAATGAATGAAATGATAGAAATGAATGAAATAAAAGAAATGAAAATGAAAGAAAATTACACATAATAATAACGGAAAGGAAAAGAAAGGAATTAAGAAAATAAATCACAAATAAGATATAAATAAATAAGGAATTGGATAATATACCCTCTTTGCTAATCTTCGTTGTTTTGATTTGGGGAATTTGGGGATGTTGAGCCTCCTTCGTCATCCTACTCCATATTAAGTTAAGTACAAGAACTTTTAAAGGATAAAAGATGCACTGATTGTGTGCTTGTAATATGCAATGTTGTGTGCTTGTAAAATGCACTGATGTGTGCTTGTAATATGCACTGATGTGTGCTTGTAATATGCACTGATGTGTGCTTGTAATATGCACTGATGTGTGCTAGTAATTGATGCACTGTTGTGTGCTAGTAATTGATGCACTGATGTATGCGATGCACTATAGTATAGTATGTATATATACACTATAGTAATAGATTAGATACATTAGATGTTCAAATGACCTGGGATACATGCGCATCATAAGGGAGGTACTTCTCAACATTATCTTATATGCTCTTGGCTCAGCATCCTTACCCATTTCCCCAAATTAATTATTCGCTTGTGCTCGCGTTGCTTAGTAATCGTTATAGATGGTTAAAAATACATTTTGCTCATTAAATTTATTGTTATCATCACTCAGGAACTCTAGCAATTAAGTTACAATTATAATTTTATAAAACTAAGTATATATTTTACCCCCTGAAGAAGAAAAAAGTATATAATTATTTACTTAGTACTTGGCACACGGCTCAATAAAAGTACTGTTATAAACAAGTTTGAGTGGATTAATGACCAAAATACCCTACTTTTTCATGAACTGGACTGGCCCTGATGCATGCTACAAAGTACAAAAAGTATTTAGCTAGCTAGATGAAAAAACCCTGCAAATTATGGTGATATTCGTCAGAATGCTGTAAACTTTCACTTTGTTCATACTTCCTTTCAACTTTCAAAACATTTTACGTCTGATACCTGACCTTTGACTCGGCAAATGCAAACACGTGGAAAAGTCATATGCCAATAGTAAACAAACAGGGCTTAAATTATAACTTTTAATTATAAATTAGTGTATTAAGTGGCTCAAAATAATTCAAAGATGATGGATCACGGAAAATATAGCAGGTATTTAGTCTCTTGTCAGAAACATAAACATCTAACTTGTTCTACAAATAAAAGTTATAAGCTGAAACTACAACAACAAATCATTAACATGCCTTGAACACGTTTGCATTTTCAAGCGCAAATTATACCCTACATTTAAAGACTATGAAGTTAATTCGGCGCCAAAATTCGAGTTATCAAGTCGACTAGTCGTAACTCATTCCAGTTATCAAGTCGACTA